>JBBKCR010000034.1:2320833-2339955 GCA_037577295.1 Ladigesia roloffi | reverse complement strand
TGCCAAGGGAGTGACCAATCAGAGAAAGCTGTGTTCGATGACTGAGTCATGGAAATATGAGTGTGATTAAATCGTAAATAAATATTATGTAATAAATGTAATAAATGATCATTTTCACAGAGCATGTTAGTCTGTCAGCAGTCTTCTGAGGTAGTTGTTGAATGAAGCTGGGCCAGTACAGTGTGTTTACTGCGAATTACTGTGGTTCACTTACTAAACATACCATTCTACACAGAGTTGAGTTGAAGCTGACCCTAAAAGAAAAGTATTAAAATTCATGTACCTGTAAAGTCTATAAGACCCATGCTAGTCTTAAATTTTTATAATTTTTATTGAACAATAAATTACCAAAAAAAAAAAACTAAATGGCTGTTAATACATTGGAATTTGCCCTAAAATTGTACGTTTGCTGCATCCCTGGAAAAATATAGCCTTTTTCAGTTTGGTTTTGCAGAGAGAAAATTTATAACATATCATGACCCTGTTGATCCTGACATCTCTGTTTTTATGATCTATGTTTGACAGTAAAATCTGAAGAAATCCATCAGGTCATTACTGGGCTATTGACCAACTGTGGTTTTGTCTGAGCCTCTATGATGGACAGTACAGGGCTTTGGGTCTGGAAAATGTTCAGCGCCAACACAAGTAAATCTCTTCTATAGGCTTTATTTTCCCCTAGAGCTGTGTGTGTGGCTTTCCAATCGGATGAATATTTTAAATACACACTAGAGAGAAAAATGTGACGTCTTATAATTCAAAGGAGAGTGTGTGTGTGTGTGTGTGTGTGTGTGTGTGTGAGAAAGAGAGAGAGAGTGAGAGAGAGAGAGAGAGAGAGAGCTTACTTTAGAAGCTGTATTTTTGGTAAAGAAAGCAGCATTAATTATATGGAAATGGAAATTGGGGTCTTTGATTCCCTCTCATGTTGACGGTTTAAAAAACATGTCCAAGCCTGAGGTGAGAGACTCAATTCACAGTATAATTTTAGGCTGTGTGAGGAAACAAGGGGAAATATAGAGCAAGAGGGAACAAGGAGGGTGTCAGGGGATCATGTTTCAGTGCTTTTTCACACCAGGCACTCAATATTATTAACTTAACGGAAAATGTGTTTGTCAACCTTGTAATCACTTTACAGAAGCAAAACACATATGAAACTTAACAGATACATGCAGGGTTCAGTGTACAGTTCTAGCAGAAACCATGCAAGTGGAATGCAAACACTGAACAGTAAATATTTTTTACACATATATTTAACATTTTTTAAATAGCCATCAATCAATCAATGTGTTTCTTCTATGGCAACACTACTGAAAACAGATTTTTGGAAACTTTAAGAAGATGCATGCATAATACAGTTCTAAAACTCCAACTAATTGGATGTAAAAGTTAAATAGAATCTAGCTTTTTTTTCTATAAAATCATTGACATAAAAGTAATACCATAGAAGAATCACATTAAAGGATAATGCTTTAAAAAAACAGTTTTGTAAATGAGACGCATGCAAAGAAGGTTTTACAGTCTCAAAAATCTCCACATAATGTAAATGTTTAATTCCAAGTTTTTATGTCTAAGCCAAGAACTATTGGGGGACCCCTATATTTTAGACTGCACTAAAGTGATTTACCAATAAAATCTATGGAACAGATGAAGAATTCCGTATGTTTTAAATTATTTCCTATTTTTTGAAGGCATATTCAGTTTAATTCAAGGTCCAACAAGTTGCTACAGTTTAAATTAATAGAATCCTTGGTAGATTTTATTCAGGTCTGTTATATTGCATTTTAGGGGTATTTGGACATTTCACATTACCATTATATGTCAACTGGTCCTCCAGAGTTTGATGCTCTGTCCATTCCGAACAGCTGGTGTATGGCCATCGACTCCCCTCCAGCTCCACTATAAGAATTATTAAACATTTCAGGCAGCTACATGAGTCGCGCGAGGGCCATAACGCTGTCTCTTCATTTTATGAAGAACTCCCCATCTTCAAAAACCGAATGACTGCAAAACCACATTTGCTTTCCTGAGGGTGCTCTGGAGAGTACACTGCACTTGGTGGAGCTTCTAAAGTGAGATGATTGTTGGCAAAATAAATGATAAAAAAAAATACATTTGATAATATGTACATTTGAAGGACATGCTTATAACTGTACACATACACATATGCAAAAATGTCATCACAGTCTACACGACCAGATATCAACATCAACCTTATAACCTTGGTAGGAACATAATGAACCACGGTAGAAAGCAGGTAACCCCACCGAGACTACAAGTCAAGGCATTATTTGAAAGGATATAATGAAAGAGATTCTTGGCCCTTTTCTGTTTGTGTCAAATTCATCTGTATGCACACACACACACACACACACACACACACACACACACACACAATAACTCCTTTTTTGTAAAGCCAAATGTCAAAGCTCAAATAAAACAGCGGCAAGAGGGATACCGACAACGCAGCTCAGACTAAAACATGGGCCTTCGGCATTTGTCAGTTCTTTAATTACAACAGATGGGACACTTTAGTGATCACAGTTCAGCCCAGGGAATTGACCTACAGTGTCTGTGCCCCACCCGCAAATATGTTCCATCATAACAACTGTTGCCAATTCGACAAAATCCTTCCCAAGCTACATACATTATTCACATCGGATATTTATTTACAGTCGCTATATAACAGTTTGCTGTTGGACGCTAGTGATCTGGACTGTGTTCTTGAAGCAAATTCATACTAGTCAGGTTATAATATATTATTATTTATATATATATATATTATTTTATTATTAATGTATATTAATTTATTATTATAATATATTAACGTGAGCTTGATTATGCAAAACTACACCTAGTCTGTCTAAAAAACAAGGCCATTCACACACATACAAATGAATTATATCTAAAATGAAATGCATGTTGGAATTTAAGCATCTTTTTTAAAAATGTCTGTCTTAAACCCATTAGGTTAAAGAAGATTTCCCCAATCAGGCAGCCTGTGGCCTTGTGGTTAAAGAGAATTGCCTCTGTGATCAGAAGGCTGTGGGTTTGAATCCCAGGACTGCAAGTGGCATCTGAGCTTGCACACAGTACTGTCCCCACACACTGCTCCCAGGATCCTGACTGCTCCATTTGGTAAATGGGTTAAATGCAGAGGAAGAATTTCACACTGTTCACACTGTGTGGGGTGGTGTGCTCATGTGAGCCAAATGGACTCTTAACACTTCTGTAAAGCTTGTTGAGTAACACTTTCTCCTACATTCCCTTTAGTTAAACTGCTATGTACTAGGAAACTATGGTGTAAAGGTAAGTTCCAATAGCTCTTAAATAGATCAACAGGTATTAAATAGATCAACACTGTATAGCCTCTCTTGGTAAAATAGGGTATCAATCTAAATAACTAAATAACTTAATTATAATGGAAGCCCAGGATTCTAAACAAAAAGGGATCTAGAAGATACTCTCATTTTTGTATATGTAAAGAACCCTGCAATGAATGGTTCTTAAAATGGCCATTTTTGATCATATGTGTGAGTATGAAGAATGCTTGCAAAATTGAACCCCTAGAACTTGGAGCATATTTGTAAAATCTGAAAAAAAAAACAATGTTCTGCATGACATGTGACATGTGACATCTTGATCATCAGCAAAATTAAGGGGCAGATGGTAGCCTAGTGGTTAGAGCATTCAATGAGGAAGTCATTCCTGAAAATGCTAGGCACCTCCGACAGCAAGGCACCTCAGAAAGGTACACACACTGCTAACTGGGCGCCATGTTTCTGGCTGTGCATAGCTTCACTTGGTGAATGAGATAAGTGCAGAGGGAGAATTTTGTGCTGTTCACACTGTGTGCTGTGGTGTGTTTACCTATGACCTATTGCTCACTTTCAATCCAAGGGACCTTCATGAAGGAGTTGTTCTGCCAATTGACAACAATTTGGCATGGACCTATGCAACCCATGTTCAAAGGATGAACTTAAATCCACATACATTTTTTTAAAGTCACGTCATTGTACTTATGGCTGTGTACAACCAGTTGAACACATGTTAAATGGTCAGGTAAAAGCCTTGCTGGATTAAAATTGTTCTTAATGCTCTGTGTTTTTACAAAACTATGCAGTTATATGGCAACGTAAAAATCCTAGTGTGTTCTGTAGGATACCCTTCAAGGGCAAACTTGTCATTTACTCAGCAGAAATGTCCTTGCTAGCATCTCATCCCTCTCATCTCCAATGGCAAAAAAGGCACTGAATGTGTTTCCAGTGTATGGCACAAATGAAGATCAATGAAGGGCAGCAGAGCATGTTTTTCTTCTTCAGGCTGTGTCGTAGCTTTTGTAATCATAGGTTGCTTCTTGTACGCTTTCCACAGAGGAACCACTCAGTTTGAATTATATTATTCTGGCCCTAAAATGTTTCATCATTAAGTCATAACAGAGAATACCACAGATATATGATTATTTTAGTACGTGAAAAGATCCTCTGACGGCCGTCCCAGTCCTGCCCTGACTGCACCCATATCAAGCTGAATGAAAATGTCTTTTTCTTGATTTTGCCAAGTCACCAAATACTTGTGTGGAGCAGGTGGATCTACATAGCTTCTTTATCAGGTCAAGGAAAGGAAAGAAGATAGGAGTGGAAGTTTAATTCAGTCTTGACACTATACACATTTACAGTCAAGATGGTCTGGCTCCAGATTTTACAGAGTGAAAGGATACAGAGTAGACATATATAAAAAAACTATAAATATAAACTCGAATCTAGAACTAAAAATATGCAGTTTCAAACAAAAAAGTGCAAAGGTCGTTTTTAACCTTGTGCGTGGAAAGCAAAAATCCTGGATTTTATTTGTGTGCTTAAATGTGCAGAGTTTGTTTAAAATAAAGAAATATAAAATCAGTCTATTAAAAATACAGACACTCTGAGACAGTATTCAATAACAACTGTAAGACAGATGTGTTTTTACATGTAAAAAATGGACTGTTTTAGATTTTTGTACAAACTCATTACTAAGTGCTACCCATCTAAACATGTGCCCTGTTGGAAAACTGCTATGCTGATGTCATCGATTCTGCAGAATTATGAATGGCCCTGACCTCTCAGGGCCCTAAAATGTGTGAACTGAGTAAATAACACGAGTCAATTCATCATGCAAATGACATGTCACTTACAAGTGTTGCTGTGCATCCAGGTCAATTAACATTTTGCAGAAAGGCATTTCATTGCGTTCAATGAAGTGTACAGTTTATGCGCCATTTTTCAAAGTGTCTTTACTGGCCAGATTTCCTGTCTAAAGCCAGGCAGACTTGCTGCCCGAGCGATTTAGACTTTTCCCGTGAGCTTTTGTTCATCCCCCCACCTTTAGAAGCTGGTACCATAAGGAATGACAAAAATTGCAATTTAATCTGCAGACCAACTTCGCCCCTAAAAAGATGTATTACAAGTTACAGTTGTTGGTTTTCAAGTTAAACCCATCTATAAAGCTAAGAGCTTCAATCAAATAAAGAATACACAACATAGCACAAGGACAGTTTAGTGCTTTTATTCACTTACTAAGGCACTACTTTTGTCCATTTACACTGTCAAAATGTTTTTATACCCTCGCATATTACAACACACATTATATACATCCAAGTATTGAACTAAACAGTTTTGTCTTAATTTTAAGAACAGCTAATAATACTGATCCTAATTTCCAAATAAAGGCATTGTACTTATAAAACATAATTTTATTAAAAGAAATCAAATCTCTCCTTTAATCATAAACAAAATGCCAATAATTACCTTTGACGTACTTCTAGTAGTGTTTTGCCATCCAAATGGACACATTGTGAGATGTGTGTTGTTTACAGCAGTGTTTTCTACTTTTCCTCATTAAATAGATGTGATTCAGGTGATCACTAATAAAGTAAAATGTGTGTAGAAATTTTACATTTATAGGCATGGAATGGTTGTCATAATCATAGAAAGGCTGATTTCAAAACAAATTGCACTGGTTTCGGATTTTTTGTTTTCTGATGTGTTTATTGGTTAAGCTGCTTCTCATTTTTTTCTCTTGTTCTGTCCATTTTGCTGCTGTAACAATTCAAATATTCCCCCTGTGGAGCAAATAAAGAGTTATCTTATCTTATATGAATATCAATAACAGGATTTGTAATGGTATGTTAATGCTAAGCTAACGCTGGTGTAGGTTGACATTTTAGGCCATTCTACATGAAACATGGACATTTTTAGCTGAAATGTGCAATAGACCTATTTTAGTGTTATATATTTTGACTGAAAACAGGTGGTACTACTGTTTGTATTCCCAAAGAACCTCTACATCTAGAAATGAGCTTTTTCTCACAAAATAAAAAAATGGTGTATACCTGTTATAAACCAAAATATGATTGATTTATGTTCATTTCACTTCTTAATAATACTGGTGGTTAAACTAAACCCCATTGTAGGCTGTGCAATAACAGTGGCCTTATACATTGCTGCAAATTATGTAGACTATGTCAATTCAGACTATATAATACGATTTCCTGGCAAAGGGGTCTATGCTGAAAGATAATGATGCCATACAAAGTTACATTTTTTCATAATTACCATCTACAACAACAACAACAACAACAACAAAAGCCTCAAGTTTTGTGTCACGTCTGAACCAGCATGGTCACGCACCCAATGGAGCCTCTCGCCTGAATATTAGGGGGATTACAGCTCTGGACTAGACAGGTGACATCAGGGGTGCTCTGTGTATGGTGGTTTGGTACCTAGACAACCCAGGTGTGTAAAATAGGGCCTTTACTGAGCTGCTAGGTGCCAAACGAAAAACCCACCTGTGTTGAGTTAATTTCAAGTTGTATTTATAATTGGTGTAGCTAATGAAACATGTCTTATGATTGGCTGTGTGTGTGTGTGTGTGTGGAGGGGCTTATAGGCCGACCGTGCTCCAGAATCTGTGCTTGTCTATCCTGGAAGGTTGGCAGGAGAAACTTGGCATGCAAAGGCTCGGTTTAAACGGAAGGTCTGGGTTCGGACTTGGGATTCAAAGGAATCAGAATCTGTGAATCTTCTCTTTTGTTTACAGGTTTGACTCCTTAAGCAGACACATTCGCTGGGAACGTCACACTGAATATGTGGAGTCATATTCAGTGTTACAGTAAAGTTGGTAAGATGTCACTTCAATGTTTATGTTTGAGTTTATTCACAGAGAGGGCCCTCTGAAGTTGTTTTGAAATTGTTTTGCCATTAAAAGAACTTTATTACTCAGAAATGACTCCTGCCGGTGTGTCCTTCCATAGACCAGCCTGCCATTTGGAGCTCTTTAAAGCTTGGAAAGGAGGGCAATGTGGAATGGCGCTACCCCAAAGTTATTTTTTTGGTCTATTTTGCGGCAGCTTGCTGTGTCTTTTGTAGGCACTTCACTCTATAAATGGAGAAAAGTCTAGGACAGGCTCATATAATTATATTACATATTCAATTACATATAATGCCGTATATATATGTGCTGTTGGTTTATTTAGTGAAATGCAGAGTGAATGTAGAGTGCACTGTTAATCTTCTGGAAAGCATTAGCCATAAACAGGTCAAGCACTGTCATGTTCTTTTCCCATCACCCTATGTCATTGTTTTGTTATGAAATGGACAAAAGACCTTTTCTTTGAGCGAATCAAATAACCACAGGGTTGTGAAGGGATGGAATATAAGCTTTTTTCTTCACTCATGGAGTGAGTAAGCTTCATTTTTTTGGGTTCTCTTCAATTTAATACTGAAATTGTCCCCAGAACTCTTGACAGCTGAGACGTTTGTGGCCCAGAAGGGGTGGAAGAAGGCCTTAAGTGATTTTACCTGGAGCTTTCTCTCCTTTAAGGGTCAGATACTGATAAATTTATGGGACTAAATTATCCAGAGTCTCCCAAGATTAAAGAGTTCCTGTTGGCATCTGGTTAGCCTATAAATGCCTTGGCCATCTCACCAACATATGTTCCCAGGCCCTCACTTGCTAGTAAACAATGTCAGCTGCATACATGACATGGGGAAGGAGGCATGGGGGTTTCATAAACACAACTTGAGAGCGAGAAATCTCAAAGCGATCCTAATGAGCAAATATTTACTCTGTAATTAACTAATTCTGCAATGCAGAGAACAAGCAGACTGCCAACTTAAGTGTTCACACACGACGGCGGCTCTGGCAACCATCAGCAAAGTGGCCAGCAGTTTTCCATATGAACTGAGGGTGTGAGCTGATTGATAGTGTCTGATGCGTCTCTGTACTGCCAGCACTGCATATACGGCTTGTGTTTTTAATGTTTCAGAAGAAGGGAAACGCTGAATGCTTGGCACAAACAACACAAGAGTCCCTCTAAAAATGGTGAAACCAAAAATAATTTAAAAGTAATGAGTGCTGGTTGTAAACCCAGTCTTGTAGCCCAGTCTTCAAACTGCACCAAAACAGGTCACGCAACATCTGGCCATGGACCATGTGTTGCTTGGCCAGTTTGGAGGTTATAAGTTAATAACTGTTTGCATTGCAGCTGGAAAATATCTCACATCTGTGCAAATCAGGCCAGTTTGCATTAGATGTAAATGAGTCAAAACACGGCTGGCTTAATCTGAACCACATTTGCATTCATTAATCAGTTTCATCTGCTAAGTGAGGACAAATAAGAGTTTTAAACACACTGATTATTGTTCTTGTTGAGTTATTAGCTTCTATGTTACAGTTTTTTGGCCAAATCATCTCTTGCCAACCGTTGGGATTTTCTTTGACCCAAGCTATTCTCAGAAATACGAGGAGTAATCTGGTTTTTACAGTGTCATTTTGCCCCTGAGCAGATGTTTTCACTGAGATGGGGCTGACCAGGGACCCATAACAGCCTCCAGAACACACAGAGCGCATGGACAGTAAATGAAAGGAAATGGTTTTTGCGACAGCAGAGTGAGGCTTGCAGCTCTTCCTGGAAAAGGTCAGTGGCATCCCTGCTAGCTTCAAGGCTAAATGGATAAATCTGAGTGCGTGTGCCTGATTGAGCAGCTTTTAATTGAATCATTAAGCTGTAAACACGCATGATGACATCTCATCAGTCATAACTTGTCAAAGCTTCACTTAATTTAATGGGGAACAGTCATTAGGCTGGATGAAACTGGTTGATATGCAACTGGGTAAAGGCTGCTTGTGATCCTTGTTATTGTGAAGATATCACTCATCAGTAAAGCACCTTAATCTCCATTTGACTGGTGCTTATATCTCCCTTGAAGCAAAAAAAAGAAAAACGATTTTAAGTAGATAAGTGTGCTGAATTCTATTTCTCAGGCTGATGCAGGATGGCCTTGGAATATCCTTGTTCTGGCATTTCAAACACTTTTAATTTTAAGAAACCAAAATGCTTTTTGATTTGTATGTAAAAACAAAACTTTGTTATGACTTTATTTGGAAAGAAAAAATCCTGCTTTAGATTTTTGTTGAATGCTTAACTTGCTTTTAACGTTAACCTCAGCCCAGAATCAAAATCTAACCCCTGGCCTGGTCCCAAACCTAACCCTGGTACGTATCCTATATCAAACCTAGCCCTGTTGAAAGTCACATTCATTTCCCCAGTCAGAATCAATTGATAATCTATCAAGGGTCTAGGGGTGTGCAAAGCGGCCGCTATTCATATCTGTATTTGTATTTGTTAAAAGGGAAAATTATTCATATTTGTATTTGTATTCGCGTAAAACTTATTATGCAGTGGGTAAATTCTGTGTATCGGGGGGCGGAATATCTACTCCAGAACGCGAGCCTGTGACCAGGGGGGTCCGGAATATCTCAACCGGGGACGGGGTTTCCTGAATTCAAAATATTTTCCGAATACCGTATTCACAAAAAAACATGTTATTTGTGCCTTTTCCAAATACCGAATTCGGATTCAGCTCCACCTCTACAAGGGTCATCCCTACAAAGAGGAACTAAATGTGTAAACTCACAGATAAAATAATAATAAAGACATTCATTATAAATTCAATTCAGTCTTTCCATTTCAGATTATCTTTTTATTCTCATTTAATATTTATAAGCTGTATCATAAACCATTGTTAAATATCAAATATCAGTTTATTAATTTCAGACTCAACAGATTAAAGTAAGTCTGGGGAAAAAAAGTTCTCATATTTCTTATCTTGGCTCCCAGGAAAGCATTCCAAGGCCTCTCTGGCTGATTAGAAGAGCTTTAGCATTCAGTATGAAGCTAAGAGGGAAAATCATTAAGAAAATATTCAGTATGCTTTGTGATGTTCAATGAGTTACCCCCAATTATGGAACAACACTGGATAGCACACTACCACAAAATGTACACTCAGTTCATCATTAGACTAACAAAAGTATCACATTCTGTGGAAGTTCTTCTGTATGCACAGCAGAATTTGCTGCACTTGCATATTACTGAGCCACATTACTTAATAAGGCGGACACGGAACATTGTGGTAGTGTTAATTTAGTTGCTATGAGAGTTTCACAAGGCTTTACAGACATGGATGAACTAAGTCTGACATCCACTCTGCAGATAGTGATTGAGGTTTCTCAAGCCGCTCCCCACAGACATGAAGGAAATGATGTGTGATTTTTTGTTTTCTAGTATTGGCAGCACTTTTTCTGTCTCTCTCTTCTTTTCAGCCATACACAAGCATGCAAGCAGCACCCCTCTGGGAGAGCCTACAGTCTAGATGATCATTGGTCTTGTTACTTATCCTCTCTCGCTGCTCAGCTGCCTGTTTGCCAAGGCCTCGGCTGAGGGGGAGTTTTTGTCCCTGAGGATGAAAAACATCCCCTGCTTTGTGTCCCTCTCAGGACATGGAGTACTGAACAGACCACTGTATTTGTATATAGGAACACGTACTTCAGTTAAAGCATGGATGTGCTTATGGCAAAAATAATAAAAATATTACTTGTTTGAAATTTTTGTCAAAAATACACTCTGCAATATTCTATGCACCAAACCCAAATGTGTTTTTCCAGTAAAATAATTGTTGGAGTTTAGCCAGTTAATGAATAAATAATTAATAATAAATACATCTGATAATTTCTATCCAAATTTTGTTTAAAATGTTGTGAGAATACCAAATCATAATGTAAATTTAATGTTACAAAGTTATAGGGTGTTTCTGTCCTCAATTTGCACATTTTTCAAAAGGTCAAAAGGTCATTCCTTTTTAGGGTTTAGTACACTTGAATGTTCATAAACATCAGTGGTAAACTGATTAAGTTCCCAAGTTCCACAGTGTTGTATCACCAGACAGAAGGTTCCCTTATACCTCACCAACACAGCAGATCAAGGGAAACATTCAAGTCAGATTCAAAATTCAAGTGTATCTATTTGTCACATTCATAGTCACACAAGTACAACACACAATGAAAAGTATCCAGAAATGCTCCTTTTTGACTGTGCAAACATTATAAACACATTTTAAAATGTACATTTTAAATAAAAAATCTGGAAAACAAATCTGGAACCCAAACAAAAATAAAGACATCTGTAGAAGTAAAGTAGATATAAGTATACATTCACATTTTGATGTAAATAAATGTAAAGTACAATTAAGAATTAAAAACAAACTAAAACAAGTCTAAAACACAAATCCAGAAGAAAATAAAAGAAGCACAACAAGCTAGAGCTATCATATGAACATTAAGGACTTTGTTGATATTAATGTGGCAGCAATGTGTATAATGTGCAAATGGAATTTTAAACTACATTGTGCCACATTAGCACAGCAATGTAAAACAGAGCAATGCAAGCAGAGTAATGTAAACAGGGTGACCAAAATAATATAAACAGGGTAATGTAAAGAGTGTTACCTAAGTAATATAAACCGGGTAATGTTTCTGATTCTGATTATTTTGATTTTGATTCTGATATAAACAGAGTGACCAAAGTAATGTAAACAGTAATGTAGATGCATGTACAGTTTAGGAGCATGTGATGAAATAATAAATCAGATATGATGTGAAATATGACAGTAAACATTCTGAAACAGAATGTGATATGAGGTCCTGTTTCAGTCGTTTGCCATGGTAATGCTATGAGGGAAGTGGGGGTATGTTCTGATTTAAGACTTTATTGACCTGAGAATCAGAATCAGAATCAGAATCGTTTTATTTGGCCAAGTATATTTGTGTGCATATACAGGGAATTTGGTTCCGGTCGATGGTGTCTCTCAAGCACAGCCATAAAAACACAATATAAACATTTTAAATCAATATAAAAAAACTCTAAATCTTATTTACAGTCAATTACAGAATTACAGTGTTGATGTGGGTGGCATAAAGTTCAATTGCAGTCCTGAGGTGAATAGCTCCACTTGAGTCTGAGGATAGAAGCTCCACTTGAGTCTCTCTGCTTTTGCCCTGATAGCGCTCTGCTGTATTTTGACAATTACAGAAGTTGAAACAATCCATTACCAATGTGGGATGAGTCCTTAAATATCGGAAAGGCTCTGACCCAACATCTCCTGGTATAAATGTCCTTTAGGGAAGGGAGATCACTCTCTGAAGAGATTTTTGGTCCTGAACGCATTCCCATACCACAAAGTGATATTCTTTGTGAAGATGCTCTCCACAGTGCCTGGATAAAAAGTCCTGAGGTTCACTGAGAAGACCCTGAATTTCCTTCATTGTTGGAGATGTCACAGATGCTGCCTAGCCTTTTTGGACTTGACCTGAATGTGAGCAGTCCATGTCAGGTCTGAGGAGATGAGGACACTGAGACACTTAAAGGCCAGCACCTTCTCCTATGGAGTTCCGCTAATGATGAGGGGCTTGTAGTCTCGCTGCTGTCTTCTTCTAAAGGCCACTACCAGTTCCTTGGTCTTGCAGACGTTCAGCACTAGATGATTGTCCTGACACCATGGTGCCAGGTTCTTCACCTCGTCCATGTAGGCCATCTCATCATTGTTGGAGATGAGGCTCAACAACATTTTGTCATCAGTAAACTTCACGATGGTGTTAGAGCCATCATTGGCCACATAGAAATATAGAGGGAGTACAGCAGTAGCAAGAATACACACCCCTGTGGCACTCCAGTATTGGTGATGATACTGTCAGATACACTCCTACCTACCCAATCACCTGGGACCTACCAGTGAGGAAGGTAATCACCCACGCACACACATGGCTGTTAAGTACTAGATCCCTAGATATTTTGAAGCATGTGGGGACCACAGACTTTTGCAGGGATTCATTGAAGATGAAAGTTAACACACCTGCTAGCTGGTCAACACAGCAATGAATCAGACAGCCAGTGATGCCATCTGGACCCACTGCTTCTCTCATGTACATTCTCCTCAGCACTGCGCAGACATCATGCTCTGTGATGCTGATCATGCATTCCTTGCTTAAGCCATCACCCTTCTCTGTTATCAGGCTTTAGGTAGAACTAGCTGCCTGGCTAACCTGAGTTGAGTAGGCGTTTCTGAATTCACCTACACAAAACAAAGTTAAATGAAAATAAGTTTCTCTAGGAACATTGTGCAACATGGTGCAAAAAAAACAAAACAAAAAGGAACTTGGTGCTCTAGATGATCTCCAATGAGAAGCCATTGAAGATCCCAAGAGAGCGATAACAGTGTGTTCTGATGTCAATAAACATCTTTTTAGTTTTGTCTACTTTCAGCGAAAAGTTGTTTGCTCTGCACCAGTTCATTAGCAGCTGTATCTTCTCACTGATCCAACACAGATTTGTCTTTAGCAAACTTGATTATCTGGTTTGAACTGTGCCTTGATTGTCCAGTCAGGAGATCAATGTCCACTTGCAGAAGGTGTTCAGTTAAAAGTTAACATTTAAAACTTCATTTTGACATTTGATTTAAGTACAGCTTTTTAGGTTTGAAGAACATATTTGGACTACTTGAGCAGTTGTGTGCATTGCCCTGGATAAGAGTGTCTGCCAAATGTTGTAAACGTAAATACAAATGTAAATAAATCAATGGGACATCAAATGTCGTCTTATATATTGTGTAAATAATTGTAAATAATGAATATAACCCATATATCACCCATGCTCCCTGAGGATGTGGTGTCATCTACAAGGCTATGATATCTTAAAATAAGATATGGAAATGAAATCTGTGTAACATAACTCCATATATATAACGAGTTGATTAAATTGGTGTCAGTACAGATGAAGTTGTTGCACCTGTTTACACTTCAATGTCTTGATATGATCTGGGCCCTGAGTTCCCTTTGGATAAGTTCCCTACTTCTATTCTCTGTGATGCCTTTTGAAAAACATAAGGAACTGCTCCTCAGACTGACCTAAGGGAGAAACCAGCCGTGGAGAAATGGAATTGGATAGCAGCATGTTTGGAATTACACATACAAGGCTTGGGAATGTCTCAGTGAGACACCACCTGCAGCAGTCACTTCAGCTTCCATCTCTGAAGAGAGAGTGATCCAACGTCTTTTGCTTGGCTTGCTATGAAAGTGATAGCATGTCTGCAAGCGCCTCAGGGCTGGGATCTGCATTTCGTTTGCAGGGGGAGAGGAGAAGGGACCGAGGGAATTTTTGTTGCGCTCGGTCTGAGTGGACATACTTGGGTAAAGGATACTCCCCTCAGTGGATACCTACACTGGCCAAAGTGATAAAGATCATAAAACGGACAGGATGAGATGGAAAATTAAACAGTAAGGGGCACAGGGAAAACCTACAAAGGGGGATTTAATGATACAAAGTTTCAAAAGAACTGCTGAAGTTCTTAACCCTTAAGGTGCAATAATTTCGTAGATTGTGAGGCTAAGTTTTGACTGTACAAGAAAAACAACCAAACTGTTATATATCATTTGTCATAACAAATCCTGGAATCTCTGAAATGGTAACTTTATAGGAGAATGAAAACACATCTGTAGGCGTGTGCAAGTGAAAGTTGACTCAGGTATTTTTCATTAAAATAATCAAATTAAAAGTGTTCCCGTAAATGTGTTAAAAGTCTCTTTATGTCTGAAATGTTAGGACTGCTTTGAGTTGCTAGTGAGCGATGAGGGGTGAAAGTGTAAAGATGATAGCTTTCTGCTGTGAGAATAATTCACATCTTTCCACTAAGGCAGTAGTACTACAGTTTTCATCATATAAAAGAATCTTGCACATGCATTGGCCCTCTCATTGGGAGACTGCGAGTTTGACTGCCAAAGTTGCCACAGCCATTTGTGCCCAGGGGTCCAAGAGAAACTATTCGCCCTCTCTGGGTGTAAAGTGTTGTCACTCAGTACAGTGCTTGCATGTCTGTTAGTTAACATAACATAATTCTCCTTTTAGTCCAATGGCAATCAAATGTGTTAGTTGAAGTGTAGAAAGCTAGCTTTCATCATTACAGGAGCCCTAATTAGTGACTTTTACTGGATAAAAACATTATAGACAAAACGGTGAAAAATCCAGTAGTTTGAAAAATGTATGCAAATCTACCACAATAGAAAAAAGTAATTTTAACATCATAAAAACATTTTTATAAATATTTATTTGCTTTCTCACTTATGAACACAAAATGTGTGTTTGCTACAAGTTTTGTATATCATATATATTTACAATCAAATATATATTCAGTCAGTAGGTCATAGTTTAGTTGAGGGTTTCAAATGGAAATGCTGGTTAAATATACTACCAGGTTTGTTGCTGAATAATTTTCTACCACTTCTGCTGGCCGACATTCCATTGAACAGAAAGGAATATTAGCATTACCCAAAAGTGCTTCTTTAACAATGATACAGGGCATGTCTCAGGGTAAGGATTTTTTGTCATATTATAACAACCTATGCATGTATCTGTAGTAGGACAAGAAAACTGGTCAAATATTGTGCATTATTTTTGGAGGGTTGTGTACAGAAAAAGAAGAAAAACACTGGTACCGGGGGCATCTTTAAAATTAAGTGTTAAGTATAGTTAAATAAATAACTGTATATACAAGTATATACATAAATAACATACATAAACTGTATTAAAACATCTATCTGATCTCACTCTGAGGCCAGTTGGTGTGAATCCAGTTTTTGTTTTATGTATTTCCAAGTGCAACACTAGAACTCAGTTAAAGGGCAGCGATAGCACAGAACTTCAAAGAGCTCTGGAAAGCATGGCTTCACCTCAAAAAATATTTTCAATTGCATCTGACTTGCTTGACCTCGCTATTAATTGCCAAATTGAGGCTTTGTTTTCTTTGGAATCAATCATGAATATTCATCCAGCATACTGTATGGATGTGCATTTTTGCTTTGTATAAGAATGGAATGTCACATTCACTTGTCTTCATTAGACTAAAGGGTCAGCTGCGTCCTGTCTCTGAACTAGTCCAAGGGTAAAGTTCACATGTTTCCCACCATTATGTGTATTGGTGGATTTTTACTAGAAGTTGCTGGGCTAAGACAAGGCCAAGGGCCAAAGTGGAAGGAGGGTTTTATGAGCAATGTGTTGCTGGTTACTTGTTTAAAACGAGCACATTAAAAATGGCAGTGCTCGAAGATATAGCAAAAGCATTTGCCTGGTCACGCCTTATAATGTCTGGCGCAACTTTATCAAAATAGATCCCTTTCGGGCTTGCAATACATCATAGTTATATCCAAATTTAAGCATACCTGCTAGTGCTAGTGGTTGACTCAGCGTGTGATATATTGCTCCATAATTCACTGTAACTCCTTTTTTTGATTGATTGCACCTTCATTGCATCTGATTACCTTTGTGTGAGGACAGAGTTGAAACGGCTCAGCTTAGGAGGCCTTTCACAGCGTGAGCCGACAGGCTGTATATATTAACGCTGGTGATTAGGGATCGGCGCTAGCTCCCACATTAGTGGCAGCAGGCGTGGGGGACCGCGGCTACAGAAGCAGTCGGCGAGGGGGCCTCCGCCAGACGCGTTTCGCAGGACATCTGCGGGAGCTTTTGTGAAGCCTTTAAATCAAGGCAGTTGGTTACCAGCTGTGCCGCTCCAGCAAGAGCCCTGCTAAGTAGTTAGCCAGTCAGTCTGTCTAACGGAGAGAGAAAAAGAGAGAGAGAATTGCCACCTGTAACAACACAAATGTCCATATGAAAGGACCATGACAGCCCAGGTAGTGACAGACAGCCACTCAGTTCTGCTAGTGAGCTGGCCCCGGTCCATATTTATAGCAGGTGGACTTTCATCAGCCATCATGATGTTCAGTAGGCCCTGGCTGATGCGAGGAGAGCCGTCAACACTGTGATATAGAGCCAATGCCGTCAGTGCCATTAGCATCAGCTTTCCGCCTAGCAGGCCTCAGAGCTGCGACTCCAAGTAGCCAATGCAAAGTACGGCAAGAAGATTGTTTTACAAAGCACTCCAAGGAGTAAGTGCATTGCTGGCATAACAAACAAATCATTTACATCAATCCGATTTGGAGCCGAAAGAGATTTTCACGTTAGCATGGTGCAATAAAAAGAAAAGGCTTTGTTTTTTAATCCCCACCCCCTCCTATCGCTTGATTTAATAAAAGTGGTAAATGTATTGCTTATAAAAGCAGGGTACGCCAACTCCTGCTAAATTGTTTAATCTGGCAAAGTAATGAAGTTTCATAGCAACGCCGAATAGTCAATGCAATGCGCAGAGGGGCTCAGATTGCATCAGTTTCTGTAGCATCATATCAGAAGGCTCCTCAGTTACAACACTAATGCAGAGGTTCTTCTAGAAAATTGAGAACGCTCGTTATTTCTCAACCGCCAAACATTTGACAGCTAGAGATAACATTAGTTGCGGCAGCATATCCAGCAATGCTCTAGCTTTCATTTTCATCAGTCAGCAGTGCAGAGATCAAGAGGGTGATTTTACACACCTATCAGCACTCACAGTGAATAGAGGACCAGTTCTAGAGCTATGTGGCCAGGTTCAAAGAGTCTGAACTGCCACCTGTGGACACTCCCTTCTTCATAAGAACATCATACTCATCAGTGTTATTTAGTTTTGGAGCATATGAACAAATGTTCTGTATTGTAAGGCCCTGCTAATAAGAAATGTATATGAGAAAATATATAATAAGAATTTACAAAGATATGAAGAAATCAGACACCGTTTGTAAATGTGCACCTGTTTACATCTCTGTGTCTGTGTAAAAAGAAAATAATGCAAATTACTGACATTACCCAATTATGTGGACCAATTTGACAATTTTCCATATTTATTACCAGTTTCACCCTATAAAATAAATTGTTATCCACCAAATGTTAGGGACATTTACTTTTTAAACAATCCTGCTGGCTTAAGTGATCTTTTTTATCCTTTATATGTGTATGTCACTGCAGTTTCCTGGCTGTTGTAATCTCTGGGCAAGAGAACAGCAGGTGTTTTTTTTTCTATGTTCCCCTCTTTTCTGTTACCCTTTCTCTTCCTTTGCAGCGAGGTCAAGGTCTCCTTATCCCATCAGTCAGCTCAGCTAATCGCCTCGTTCAGGGACATCTATGTTCTCTGAACACTCACAAATCTGAGCCCCTTCAGGAGCAGGGATGGTGAGTGACGACAAAAAATAAGAAGCCAGTTTAGGCAGACATATTCCATTTCCTTGTTCGGAGGCCCTGGGCAGCTTTTATGAGGGCTGACCTCCAACCTCATTAACGATGGGTTGTTGGCCTTTGGCCGCATGGACGGCCACAGCACAAACGCTGCTGGTGTTGCCACATGGCTGCCCGGAGGCACACTTTCCCTTTCTTCCACTTCCTGGCACCATGCGGCCACCCCTGGGAACAGTAAAGTCAAAGAAGCTGTTTCCACCCTAACCTAAACACCACAGACGGTTCCCCTCGAACACCCCTGCCCTTATCAGTGGTCCTCAGACGCTCCATTTTGCAAACAGGGCAGCTGTAATGAAGTTTTTGCCTTTGTCAAGCGTTTCGTAGTCAAAATCAAAATGGATTTGCCAGCCAAGGTCATCTTTACAGTCAGCCAGATATTTCAGTACAATCCTAATAATTTGCCCCATTGTAAAAGTGTACATAATACATAACTACATATATTGAAAATTAATTGGAGAGTGTACATTTTTAAATGTAAAATGTAATATAAGGTTTCAAAATAATTTCTAGGTGATAGTTATGTTTAATTAAATATTAGTACATTATTAAATGAGGTTATTCATTTCTTCATGCAATATTTAAAATTGTAATGTTTAAACCTT
>JBBKCR010000034.1:2271960-2313082 GCA_037577295.1 Ladigesia roloffi | reverse complement strand
CAGGAGACACACCTGATTCCACCTCTGTAATCAGTTGGCCTTGGTTTTCAGTTACTCAGGTGTGACTTCTTCTTGGTTGGAACAAAAACCTGCACCCACAGCGGCCCTTTCATGGACAGGTTTGACACCTGTGTGCTAGATAATTCTGGATAGTCACTGACTGAGAGTGAATGGGAGTCTAAACTTTGCTGGGGCTCTTTACTGAAGGAGTCATTGTAGAACTGCAACATGCAGTTCTGTTACAAGCTCCTGTTAAAACAAGCCTTGGATGTTCATTTGCCTTCAGATGTTCACCCTTAATCTACAGTCTCAACATAAATGTTAATGAGCAATTTTGAGAGCTTAGTTCTACTAGCATCATAGCATTGAAATCAAGAAAACTAGAAATCAGGTTTTTGACAAAATATACAAAGCTATAATGTTAGAACTCTGTATGGAATACAATGCAAACATTTAGTACATTGTTTACTGTTCCCACTTGCATCTATTTACATCCCCTTAATCAGAGAAAAACAAACAGCACTGAGGTACATTAAATTAAAAAATGCTCCAAGCGTACAATATGGACTGTACAGACTTGATTCCAGGAAAAAATATGTATTCAATGCCTGTGCCTCGGAAAAGTGTTCCCACCAGAGGAGCGGCTTAATTTTCCATATGAAATAGTCACACAAATTGGTTTAAGCTGTTGCTACAGTTCTCACTGGGAAGTGGAGTGATTCCTTCATAAAAGTGTACATTTACCAGGGCATAAAACACACTTTTCTCACATGCGCACACACAAAAAATTATAATCTGCAGAAATGTAGGTTTTATTAAGAAACATCTTTTCCAGGGAGTATTGAAATGGCTAGAGCCGGAGCTTGCTCTCTGTGAAATTGAACATGATTCACTGCAGGTTGTATCTTTAATAGTACTGTAGGGACCAAATTAATCAGCCATGGACTCTCTCTCTCTCTCACTCTCTTGCTTTATTTCTTTTTTTCCCCTCTCTCAGCCTCAAGTAAATCTGGCTCCACTATGCCACACCACTACATGTCCTGCTTTTAATTAAAATGAAAGAGAGGACAAAGTTCCCTGCATCATTCCACCTCATTTCTCCACTCCAACCTCTCCGTCTGGGAGCACAGTGGTAGGCTGTGGTCACTTAAGGCAATCATGTCTTCATAGATGGCTAGAGGAAGAATTGTAATGTTGTTGGTTTTGTTGTTTTATTTAGATTACTTACACTAAATGTTTTGAGATATTTTATAAAAATGTAAATGTTATGTTTCACATAAATATATAATCAATATGTAATCATATAATTACAGAGTGGGTCTCTGAGTATGTACTAATTAACACATTAAGGTCTCTAATGCCTGTAACTGATAGAAGTTCTTAACAGTAAAAGTGATACGAATATAAATAATGGAGCCATGTAAATTAGGGACATCAGTGAAATATCAAATATCTGGTCATTAAATGATGCAGATGATGAATTTATACAGAACCATTCCCAACCCAAGGACACTTCACAGTGGAAGAGACACAGAGACGATGTAGACCACATTGCACATGGAAAGAGACATGAGATGGGGAGAAAGAAGCACAAGTCTGGGATTTGTAAGAAGGAAAAGAAGTATCACAATTAGTTTCATTTGAGAGTGAATACGCTTAAGTATCTGCCATCCATATAGGCTAATTTGGTACTTGGTATGGTGAGATGACCAGCATCTTGGGGTCTGACCAGGGTTATATAGGTGGTCATTCACTCAAGTAAAAAGAGGCCAGACCATGAAATGTTTAATATGTAATCAGTTGAGTTTTTATTAGATCCTAAGGGAGATAAGCATGAAATGAATTCACAGGAGGGATGTTCAGATTTATTAGTATGTGTGAAGCCCCCAGCACCACTGGCTTTTTTCCTTTTACTACTGGAAGAGTATTATCTATTAGATAGACGTGTATTTATATGTGTGTGAGTATTTGTGTCTGTAATAATCTTATGACAATCTCAAAAAGAGATGAGAAATATTAGAGTGATTGACTACATTTAAAAGGACTAGATTTGCTATAATATCATTTTTTGCAGTGTACTCCAGGTTGGCGGATCCTTCCCCAGATTCTTTCCAGTGGATTAACATATATTATACACTGAGCGCAGGGAGGCAGAGACAACAGGTCACTGTAATAAATTGTGCCTGTAATAAATGGTCTTTCAGCCTATACATCCTAACCACTGTCAAGCGTTTTCCAGTCAGACCTAAGCAGAGGGGGAAAAAAAGACTCTTTCCACCAATAAATATCAGGAGGGATTTTTGCTTCTTTCCCAGTGAAGGAGAATCTGTTCCCCAGGAGGCTGACAGGGAGGAAGCTTTGTTAACACCAACCATCTGTGGAGGGAGTCAGCGGCTGCTGTCGGTCCCTGGCTGAAATTACTTCCTATTTTGTTTCTGCGGTGGAAAGTTCCGGGGAGCCGTATAGGGCTGCTAAATGATCGCAGTTTTTTGGGACTTCTTTTAAACAACTTGTAACTCATAAAAATACATGGACTGAAGGCAGGTTTGAATCTCCGTAATGAAAACGGCAGCAGTCATAAATTGTGCTCCCTATGGAACTGCCCTGAACCACTGGATTGTGCAAGATGCCCCACTGGCTCGCACTCCAGGTCTCACTGGGTCAAAGACAGACAGCCCTCCTGAGCGAATATCGAAGACCTGTCCTGCCCCTGATAGTTACTGTACTGTATTGGATTTACTGAAGTGCCGTGAGACTAGCTCTAAGCCTGTATTGTTGTTTAGTGTGTTGTACTAGACTGCCTTGTTTAATCACACTATACAAACAGTCCATACAATACACAATTATAGAAATTAATAAATACACTCATTTTATACTTACACTTCTCATTTACAGACTCTGCAATCAGAGATGTACCATGTAACCAAAGCTTCAGAACTTAGCATTTACTCTACTGTCCATTTATGTGGAGACTAAGCTGCGACAACAAACTGTTTCTAAATGATGTTTGTGATATCACAAAATTTCACATGTGGCAGTTTAACCAAACCCATTCACACTGAAGGTAGACACCAACAGCAGTCACTTTTAGAGATTATAATAATCCCAAACAAGTCAACAATAAAAATGCAACCTGTTTTGTGGAAATTGTTTTCTTAAGTATTGAGGCCCTTGAAAAATATTTTGCTGTCTCCTAGGCATTTGATTCATACTTTCCTTCTCCTGGCAAACAGCTCTGGACATTAAAATGTAGAATGGCATAGTAAAAATATAATATAATATAATATATTATGTAGTGAAATTAAACACTGATTGCAAATTTCCAAGATACTGGCAATACTAATATGTGTGTACTCACACTAGGCAGTTTGAACCATGCCCGAGTATGTTTAAACACCTGGGTGTGCCAGGGTATGGTTCGGGTGGTTCGGGTTGAATCGCGCACGGTTCGTTTGCAGTGTGAGTTCTAACTGTGCTTGGTCATGGAACAGGATGCTTGACATCACATTTTTGTGACATTCGCAAAAAGAATTTTGTGCCACAAAAGCGATAAACCTCTTTAGCAACAGGCTGTAAGAGGGCTGTGGAATACTGCAGATCAAACGACAACATTTCTATAAATAACCAGAGTGACGAACTCCACTGCATTCAGCGAGAGCAACGCTCCTTCTGTTTACCCTGAAACCGCCGCATCGTAATGATGTAAGCGCGCTGTGACACGAATGCTGAAACCGTATGTGAGTGCAGGCCAGAGGGAGTGGGGAGTGGGGGACAATCGTACCCGGGTCCAGTTTTAGGCAACCGTGAATGTTTTTTTGTACTAGACATTGCTCAAATTGAGTAAGCACTTCCATCTCTGTCATTTCTAATGATATATGTCATTCCTTTTAAATCAACATTACACATGGTCCAAATATTATATCCCAAATCCTCCTGCCATCCTAAAAGTGCCAAAAATAATTTATGGGATAAAGAGAGACTGAAACATAGTCATGTAGAAATAAATTTACTTTGGTTTTGGAAAATGAATACATAAATATGTGATTAGTAGACTTCAGGAGAGAAAAAGCAGGACATGGTCCTTTTAAAAAGACCAGCAAAATGTCTGTCAGGAAGCCAAAAGAAGAATCATTCCAAAGAACCTTTCTGAAACCTTCATTTTAAGAATGCAATTAAGTCTTGGTCACCCACACTGTGAAGGCTGACCCTGTTTTGTATGCTACACGAATGCCCTGCAGGGGTGTTGTTTTGTTCCATTATCCTCATATAAGTGTGGGATGACAATGCTCCTCTTGGCTTGCCTCTTGAATGTTTCCTTTAGCAAGAAGTTGAAAGAAAAAAAGCTTTTCTTGTATGGCTTCTACACCAACAGACCAATGGACCCATCTGGGTAACCAGGAGAAAGCATTTGAAATGCTGAAATGTACACCCATCATAAGTGCACCACCTAACTTCTGAGAAGGAAAGAATTGCTATTTTAACATAATAATACAGTTTAGGGCATATATTGTGTTGAAAAAGCAAATAACTACCAAACAGACGCTGTATCCTATTTTGTAGCAGCAGGAGTGGAAGTTTTACACAAGTCAACCACATCCCCTCGCAACAGGGAGAAAAGCAACAAGCTCAAATCTTCACAAAATGTAACATCTCCTTCTCACATTTCTGTCCCGTATGTGTTTATTTAAGCTTTTAGGGAAAGATTGGGCAGACTCAATCTTGAGGTCGGCTTCCAAACTGCTGTTGGTGAACAGCTGTAGAGGCATTAAGGTGAGGCGCTTGTTCTCAGAGTTGTCTTTGTGGGAAATAAGGAAAGTAAACACAGAATGTATTTTAGAACAGGTTGTCTCTTTCCTTGCTCTGGCACATGGCTCTACCCCCTACTGCTAACCCGAGATGCCGCTATGCTAACTTAATGTTCATTCTGCATTGCTGGAGAGAGCTGCAAATAAGTGCGCCATCAAAACAAGTTCAGTTGTCCAATGCTTCATGCTGTGAAGATAAGGCTATATAGTAGGAAGCTTGTCAGATATGCATCAACTGTAATGGCAGCTTTTCACAAACCGCAGCCTACAAAAAGTCTGCTAAACAGCATGGAGATAGAAATATCAATATAAATACTTAATGTATGGGTCAAAGTATACGCTAGTAATGGTTTTGGTTGAGACGCCAGCGCTGTGCTTTTTCAACCAAAGGGGAAGGAAAGGCTAGTTCAGTGATATGCTAATGAACTATAAAAGGACTTAGCAAAGCTAACTGTAAAAGCCACTTCTCATCTTTTGCCCAAAAGCAGTCAATATCTGGCAACCTCTTCAGCAGCGTATTGTTCCCAGGCTTTGATTTTGCTGTACTTCATTAGGGTCGATCAGTAAAGATGATGAACAATATGTCAATGTGCTACACTGGGAGCAATATTTCCAGAGCCCCAACCCTCCAGAGATCGCGCTAAGGTCGAAAGAAAAGCAAATGTGTAAATTATCTGCAGCTCAGATACTGAGGCAGCCCTATAAGCCAACAGCCTATCATACAAAGACTAACCCCCTAGGTTGCTAATTAGCAAATATTAGCATCAGACCTGTATTGTGACTCCCACAGCGAATGAAGATAGACTGAACAACCCATGAGAGAAATGTGACTCTCTTCCTCATTACTCTGCCGTAACCAGGCCAACAGCACCGTATTCTGCTCCTAATAATCCAGTAAAAAAAAAACAGGGTCCTGTGATTTACTTCTGCAGGATTTTTGAGCATGAAGCTTTTTCGGTTTAGATGTGAAGGTGCATATTGAACCAAAGCAAATCAAATATTCATCAATTTCAGGAGTATAACTAGCTGAGTGTGTTTCGCAAGAAGACGCTTGGTTGCAGATCTGTCTTGTTTTCATTAGTGGAGTAAATGAGGAGTTGTTGAGTTTGTCATGCGCTGAAACTCTGTGCCTTGTGTTACAGTAATGACACAAAAAAGTATCTTGATTTCAAAGAATAACAGAAACAAGAGTATATAATATAACAATTACATGGCTATGCAATGCAGTAATACTGATGTACATGGTATGCTAGGAGATACATAATTACAAAGGCATATGCTTCTGAAATGCCTTTATATATGTGTGGTGTTAATAAATATCCCATTGCTCAGATTAGATCATTCATAACTATTCCTCCCTTATGTTGTATGCAGTATTGAACATTATTTCCCCACTGCTTATGCTGTCACATCATCTCTATATGCACAGTGGCAGGTTATATTACAGTTTAAATAGTAGGTGCAGAACACTAAAGTTATAACATTTAGGGGACGTAACAGTGGTTGTGAATTAAAAGTTTATTTTATTGTCTTACAGGACCCACAAATTCAGATAAAAAATGACACAAAAGCCAAGGCTTTTTTGTTAGAATGGTTAAGAATGAGTTAGATAAATTGATTAATTACAAACTTGCATATTAAATAACTAACTTTTATTCAATTATTATTAAGATTATTAACACATTTTGATTTGTAGTACAACATATCCCTGCACTTCCCAAAGTTTCTCAAGGCTCACACACCTCAGACGTTGTTCTATTGAAAAGCGCCTCAAGCATCCAAAAGTGGTTCTTCAATGGCATTGCTTTAAGGGAACCATACTTGGCACTTTTATTTAAGAGTATGTGCTCCTGTAGAGATTGCACTCTGCAGGGATGATAACTGCTAAAAGGCCACGATGTTTTAGTTTCCACAAAGTAAGCCACCCCACGCGTTGTTTCATGCGTTTTTAACAGTGCCATAAAAGCCCTCTCTCAGCCAAAAGCAGCCGCCCCAGCAGCACTGCCCGTGCCATAACAATGGCCACTGACATCATCCTTTCAAAGCTGGCCCTCACTGAAGAAAAACAAAGACGGAAAGTGAAACACACTTGCCCAGCCAATAGAAAGCCGATGTTACATGCCTTGCATGAAACAAGTACTGTTCTCTTTTGATATGTGGCCTGACAATAATTTCCTCAATGTTGATTTTCGCCCCCTTTCCCCCTTGATGTCTTTCCCGCTCTCTCTCTGCCGCTCTCCACTTGAAATTGTTATTTTTGTGCAAATGTCCCGCAAAAGCTTTGATAGGAATGTTTTATGAAGCAGTGAAGGGCACCGCGGGTTTTGTTGTGTCTCGGCCGTGCACGCACTGCATACCCCTGTGCACCGCGTCCATGTCCTTTTATGGGCGACGGAGCGGCAACTGCATGCTAAAGCTTAATTGTCTGAAGCTAATTCTAGGTTATAAGCTTGAGGGGTGAGATCAGATCAGACGTAAACAAGAGTGTGACGGACTGGCCGAGGGTGTGTTAGGGCTACAAAGTTAAACACAGGCACGCCACCGAGGAGTAATCTGCTCGTATAGTCTATTTGTGCTCACCTTCCCATCTAAAACATCCATTATGGAATGTAAAACGGAGAGAAAAAGAGAAGAAAACAAAGTCCCTCTTCCGGGAGGTTAAGTGAGGTCAAAACTAGCTCAGCTGTGGTAAAAGGGGTCAAGTTCGAAGAAGACCTCGGAGGGCCACCTCTTGGTATGGATGCAAATGAGTGAGGCTCCTCAAAAACGTTCAAAATGAGCCACAGCGTCACATTTAAGCTCTTAGTTATAAAAAGAAATACAGCCTGCACATCTGCAAGTCCTTTCGGTCCTGCACACATCTGCACCCTGAAGGCACGGCGTTTCAGACGTGCTGGTTACAGATCAACAGCAGATGAGATGAGTGAGGGTCCATCAGTAAGAACATGGCACAAGTGTAGTACCTGTTCGCCTATGAGCCTTGAAGAGGAAAAAAAAACCTCCTACTTCCTCAGCGTCCACATTTCCATTCCTCTCAACCATGGCATGCATGATGAAACAATAAGCTGCTGAGGGAAATCCAATACACTTGTTGAGAGATTTAAAAGGCTAAGCTGACTGGATACTTTTGTTTTTTGTTGGGGTTTTTTTTGCCATGCGTGCATCTGACAGAATATGACTTACGCATTTTCATTTTGTTCAGGAAGGAGTCAGACTCAGATTCACCACATGGCCCAAGATTAGCTTTGGAACACCATTTATTCCACAGAACACATGCAGAAACTTTGAGTCAGTCAGACATCCCTTCCCCAAAAATGCTTATATGTTACCTATTGGTCAAGGCTTCAGAAATGTGACAGCTGTAGCTTACAGAATAATTTCTTTCCATAAAGCTCACAGTATGAAGTCCTGTAAATCTCCATTCTGTGTCAGAGGCACTTGGTGATTTTCTACAAAAACAAAAAAAAAATGGATTAGGTTGCTTAACCATCAGTTTTCATTTTATTAATGTTTCCTACATGTGAGGTCAAATTGGAGTCATTATTTACAGAGAAGTATCTTGTCAAAGTCAACAGGAAGGAAAGAAATCATTGCATTATGCAACGCGGTCAGTTACACTGAGGATACGTCCACATACAGTTGTGATTACTTTGCCCCAAGTTTGAGGATACAGGCTACAACAAAGCTTTTCTCCATAAGGACCTACTTCCAGATAAACTTGATCAAATCAAAGCTTGCAAAAGCAAGCTCCAATACACACACTATATAGACACACCACTCTTCATGATTAAACAGCTGAAAGCTATTAACAGAGTGGGAACCTTCTTGAGTAGTGTTAAAGTATTCATTCGAGTCCAGTTTACTACTGAATGGTGTGAACAGATGTGGATAAATAAGGGACTCATTAAATGTGTGTGATGTTATTGTGTAAGGTTGCTCGCAGGTGAACCTCATAGAAGATATATGAGGGGAATTGGAGAACAAGTAAGATAATCTAAAACTTTGAGGGCACGGAGTATTAACCGCTGATTACTTACTGTAAGTGCCGTGTTCTGGGCAATGAACACATAGTGGATCAGCAACTTGATTACAAGGGGATTGTTTGTGGTCTAGGCCTGCCAACTTGGATATTGGCCTTCTAACCGGACCAATATTTAGCTGCGCTGCACAACATTTACCAAGTCCAATCGGCCAAGAGACAACATGTCCAGGTTATTTAAGAGGAGAAAAGACAGAGGGTTCTTGCCGATATGGAATAGCCAAAAATAATTCCTCATATCATAGCAGAGATGTGATAGAGAAACATCAGAGCAAACCAAGAAAGCTGTGACTGGACTTGCCAAGCCAAGCACCTGCAATTTTTGTTCTCAACTGGTTTAATAGAACAAACGTTGTGTTCTAAAAGCCAAATGCGAATTAGTGGGAAAGGTCAACACATGCATGTCTGAATGCCCGAAAAGCTTTTGACCTCAATTTTGTGGGCTCTTCCTCTTATCCAAGACGATGAGGTCAAAAACGTATTTTTAAAGAAAGCTTTCAAGGCAAGAACCACAAGATATAATCTTTCTCTGTAAGCTGTTTCATCTCCTGCTACGCTGCTATCAAATCTGACACCTATTTGAACAGTGAGGCTTGAAAGAGGGGGGCCGTGTGGTACCCAAGGCATTGCCCCCTGCTGGCGAAGTGTGTGAAAAAGACCAGAATGTCTTTGATGTGATCCCAGAACTCAGTCAGTTTAGTATTTTGCCTTTGATAAAAAGTGGTTCTGGGTAAAAACACCGGGTTGAAGAAGGCTTTTAACTCCCACAGAGCACGAGCCACACCTCAGGCCACTCACTTGTCCAGTCTGTCCGGCATAATGAACCTTTTTTCGGATCATCCAAAAAAAATCACCCTCGCCAGGACTCCTCGGTTTGCTTCTTGATTCTCTCTCCAGGCTGACTGGGGAAGGCCTCACATCTCCACACTGACCCCACCGGAATGTGACCCCCCTTCCCTACCCCCACTCTAATTTTTATTACCTTGAGTTTTTGCGTGTCACGGAGAGGACAAGCATATAACAAGCATTAGCCCCGAAAATTGTTCCGGGGCCGAGATTCTCAGCAGCGTCCCAGGAAAATCACTTAAACGTTTATAGGCCCTGACCACATGTCAGGGAACAGAGGAAGGCCAAGTGGTATGGATTGATATACGCATGTAGAGGCTAGCCTGGCGACGCTAGTGGCGGATTGACCTTCCCCTGCTACAGTACACTGTTTCAAACAGCTTAATCAAGCATCGTGGAAATCTCCCGGCCTAATTAGGTGGTGCTAAATGCAGAAATGAGACAGTCGTGAAACCCTTTTTGGCGAGTCAATTTAATATAATTTATGAACGGGGGGAGTCACTCCCAGAGCCTGGTTTCAATTAGCCTGACCTTGGAATTTTGACTACCAAATCCGCAGAAAAGTAACTTTTTACGCAGCGGTGAAACTTTAGCTGCATGACTGTAGAAATGAAAGCAGAGTACGGTGTGAGACAGTGCTGCTCCAGCAAAGCTCCAACTGCCCTGTGTTGTTCGACCCTGCATTCTGTCGCACGGCTCGAGTTCTACATGAACGGACAGGTGGATTTAGGCCTCCTGAACAATGTGATGCACTCTGAGAAAGGAACACGAGAAAACTTTTCAAACAATAACCACAAGCCTTGCTCATAAAGTTCACTAATTTCTTATGAGAATACAGTCAGCACAGTCCATTTGTCTAACTTAAATGAGAGCATTCATCCATTTAATAACGTACAAAATAACCCACAAATATTTTTCCAAATCCTAAAGCTGAGAGGGGAGAAAAAGCCTCCTCTGGAGGTTTGTGTTCTGTCGAATTGCTGCATTAATAACATCTTCCCACAGATCTTCTCATTTAGAAGAAAGAAACAACTTAATGGACATTGCAGAAATGATGACAGATGAAACATCCTGAATGCAGTAAGCATTTAAAATAACTGCTCACACTCACATAAAAACATGTTTGCATCACATTGTCTATGAAATTGCAGATTTTACATTTTCTTTACTCTCATGTCCACTTAATATATGTACAGTATGTGCTTCCATGTACGTCATTTTACATGACAATATCCCATCCTCTTTATCACTTTATCTGTTTCAGTGCCTTCATGATTGATATATTTAAATAATCTCTCTTCTGATTGGCTGCACTGTATTGTTTCTCTATCAAAAGCATTGGGACTAAACTCCTCCAAGCTGGATACATTACCAAGCCAGGAAAATGAAAGCAGACTATGAAGGTTCCAATAATTTCCAATAATCACTGAAATGTGAGGTTTGTTGGAGTGTTTGATAAATGCTATTGGAGATATGCAGAGAGGGCCCAGGTTGCATTGCCACCAATTACCAAGTCTACTCAGCCTAGAGGAACATGTCTAAGTGAATTTAAGAGGAGAAGAGGTAGTGTCAATATAGAATGACCAACAGTTATTCACTCCATCATCGTATTTTCCGGGAGGTGATAGAGAAACAGCAGACTAAACCAAGATATATAGACTAGCATCTGCAATATTTGTTCTTAAATTGTTTACTTATATTCAACTTTGAACGAAATGTTACTTTCCAAAAGTCAAACACAGGCTACTCGGAAAAGGACAACATGCGTGTTCCAAGCAGCTATAATATTTATATTTCATTTGTTTACACTACTTGTTTACTTGGACTTTGTACCAAATGTTGCAATCCAACAGACACAGTCTTCTTGGGAAAAGACAGCGCTTTTCAATGCCAGAAAAGCTTTCACTGACCTCTATTTGCATGTTATGGTCCCTTTAATCATGCTATATTTGTTTTTATGAATAAGAGAAATGTTCTAATGATTTGTATTTGATGAAAAGTGTGGAGTCTCCTCTGTGAAAAGATGAAACCAGTAGAAAAATGAAAGTACTGACCTAAATATGGTACTACCGAAGGCACCTCAAATGTAAATGTATTTCAGTATGCAAATATGCAATTAATTATGCAATCAAGTTTGTACACATAGCATAACAGACAGGCTTCTAAGGGTTAAGAAAAATCATTTATTTGCAACTGGCCTGTGTTACTTTGCCTTGCACACCTCCACCACGCTTCTAACTGCACATTTCCAGTGGCATTCATCAAACACTCCAGCAAATAGCGCCGTACACTTGAGTGATTAGACACCCTCCCAAATGCCGCACACCCCCCGCCTCCCACCCTGGTCATTACCCTGCGGAGCGGCAGAGCCAGGGAGGGCTGAGTGCTTTGTCTCGACCCACCTGCTTTAACAACCCCTTTCCAATGTGATTACATGTAAAGTCGAAGGCAGGAGTGGGAGCGGTGTGAACTGCGCCTTTCATTTACCACCACCATTACGTTAACACTGCCAGAGGAGATGATGGGGAAAAAGAGGCCAAAAGTTTGCAGGCTGCTATGAAAAATATCATTCTCATCTATCATTTAGATCGTCATAAACCTGTCTGTGGGATTTCCAGATACACCGCAAGCAACGGGCATGCAAATGCAAACTTTTTGCAGATGTATGCACATGTAGGTGGACATAATTGCAATTTATTGCCACTACAGGTTTGCCGGGTGATTGCTTCGATATGGCAGGTCTTTTAGTGATTTAGGGCCTTATGATTAAAAAAAATTCTCATTTTGTTGAAAAATTGTGGTATGTAAACATTATATGCACACACATTTCACAGAATACAGAAACAAAAAAAGAAGCTGAACAAAGAATCTGTATTTTTGTGATGTCACAAAAAACAGTTCGGTTCTTATAGCCTCTTGTTCAGCCTAAACATTTAAGCTACCTATTTACACTGAAGTCATAAGCAAAGGTACTGACTTTGCTTGCTTAATGAATGATGTAAGACAGGAGATTATTAGAATGGTCTTGTAAATATAGACACAGTATCAAAAGCAGCTTGTTTCATTCTCAGAAATGAAATGTGCTTGGAAATTTGAACTCTTCACTGTTTTTCTACCACATAAGTCGACCCACACACACATTCCAAAGTAACCTCAGGAAAAAAATATATAATTTAATGTATGAAAAATGTAGTCTATTAAAATGGCTATTTGTTTTTTACATTTCACTAACTGCACTTCATCAAATGTACTGCTCTGCATCAAAGGCAGGGCCGGTTACACTATCCTGGACTTCAAATTCATGATCTCTCCATAATAGTCCTAAATCTTAGATACTACCCTGCAGACCATGAAAAACACAGTCGATCAGTGTTGCAGAAAAACTGGCGATGCCCATAATATGCTCAGAAAAGCATGACATGGTGTAAATTGCCATGATATTCTGCATTCCAGAGAAATAGACTAAGGGACCGTCTCTATATAAATGATCTTCTCCCACACTCAATATTACTGTAAATTTGCTGTGATACTGAGAGCAGCCCATCAAGATTAAGCACTTATGCTCTTGTGTGAAATGTTATTTTGTGATTGGATAGGCAGACCTCCAAAAAGCCTGTTATTTTCATTTATTTATTTATTTATTTTGCACAGTAACACACAGTTGGGGGGGATTTACATCCTGCTGCCTGTCAGATGTGCACAGCATATAACAGACATAAAAAATACCATTAGGGAACAGAGGGATTTCTGCTCCCTTTGTTGTTCCTTCATATCCAGTTCTGCACAACAGGCCTGACCCTGCGACATATCCTAGTCAGCTCATCTCGTGTCCTGGCATATGGCACTGATCATGAATTACTTAGTGCTTCGAATGAGGGCTCTTTCAGAGGACCGCCTGCCGGCCCATTTAAGAACCTTCACCTTGAAATCGGCCCTTCGCAAAGGTCAGTTCATCTTCCTCGCGATCGTACCTAATAATGCTCCTATTTCCTCCCCATTGCAGTGCTCTAAATCATTAAAGATGGGGGTGACATTGATGTCAGATGTAAGTTTTGCAAATCCATTTAGGGGCTATAAAAAATGTACATTTCTGGACAAAGGCCAGCAGAGGAAAAGTGAGTGGAATTGAGTTTGGCACTTAAAGAGGAAATCCTGCTTTGGCACTTTAAATCATCGATGACATCAGACTTTTCGGGATAATAATCAGCTGTAAATAATGAAATGGAGGGTGAGGACATTGAGAGGGAGCAGAATTGTGATGATTTTTGAAGCACTGCGCTACAAAAACCAATGTCGAAGTCTCTGCAAGCAGCATAAAAAAAAAAAAGAAGGAAAAATGCGGCACGACCTCAGATGAAATATGACTGTGTGAGAAGAACATATCTCACCTCCATACTTTGGTTTGACTTAAAGAGTCCCACAGATGTCCCTGCCAAATGCTTAATCAACAAACTTTCTGATGATGGATTCATTGCAAAGAAACATGACATCAATTTTGCATCTCCACCATTGCTCAGAATCGAACCCACATTTCACCATAATAAACATGGCACTAAATATACCAGCGAAATGAAAAATCCACAACCGGCAGGCTATCATCTATATTTTCATGCCCACAAGCAGTTCAGAAATCAGACAGCGGCATGCGCTCCCTGTGGTAAAATGAAGCGTCTTGCTTTGTACCTTGATGGTGTCTGTGGTTCTAATAAATATCCAAACTGCCAGCATATGAGAACAGCCCTGAAGGAATCTCATGGAGGAACGGTTGGTCTGTTATGCTCCCCCATCAGACCTTTATTATATTTCACTCTCACTGACCACGTTCCCTAACACCACACTGGCGGAAACTAAAGTGAAATGACGTAAAAAGGACCTCAGAAAGCTAAAATCAACACAGACGGTCTTTTGAAGCGGTCAGCCTGGAGTTTGGTCAGAGTAGACGCACTTGTGCAACGTCAAATCCCCACCCTCAGATCCAATCAATCTTTTTTGCAAACTAACAAGCTACAAAAGATCTGTTTGATCTCTGTAGGATTAGAAGTGGGGAAAAAATGAGTTGGTGGTGAAATGTAGGAAGGTATGTGGGTAACACTAACACAGGATCACTGGGGAAAAGCAGAAATGTAATGTAAATTAGGTTTTGATGAGAAAAAATGAGCGAGAAACAAAAGCTGGCCTGAAATGGCCAATTTTAAGAAATTCACTATCGTTCATTTAGCGGCACTGGGAAAACAAGCTGGTGTGTGTGAGCTAAAACACAGAATGCAGCCTCCTCATTAAACTCAGGCTGAACTCAGGTAACATGTTAGCAGATGTAATCTTATTCACAATGGACGTATTTATTCAGAATTCTCTGTCCTAATTTAAATATCTATTTAGAAACTGTTCTGCCAAAAGCTTGAATATTCATCCTCCCAAACCGCCCCTCGAAAACCCCCCTCCAAAAATGATCACACCTGTTTAGTAAAATCCTCAGTGCTGTCCAACTAGATATCATAGCCAAGTTTTTATTCTTCATCATCAGGGTCTGGTGTTAACCACAGTAAACCACACACGCAAACCGCACACACACACACTTCAGGCGTGTACCGTCTGCTCCATTTTTAATTAGCTGCAAGACACCATCAGCTAGCACTGGCTCAGGCCCCTCAGCCATCTGCAGCAGCAAGCAGGACACCCGCGTGGTGGGCCTTACTTAGCACACCCGCATACAGACACTCAAGTAATCACAAACTCTGTGGGTGCTGTGTGTGTCTGGATTGCAGTTCAGGAGGTGAATAGTCTGCTTTGGATTTTTGCATAGTGATGAAGGATAAAAAAATGATATTTAAATTTTTTTAATTTAATACATAAAATAATTCTACAATAAAAGCAACATTTTGCTTCTTAAAGTAACCATTCAGAAAACCATCAAAAATATACAGTTTTTCACTTAAAATATGTAATTTATCAGACATGTTTGGTGTCCTGATTTTGCTTCTTTACTTGAACTGGAACTGTGAGGGCAATACTGCTAATAAACACTAAAGATCACCAGGCTTGTTTCATAATCACCCCAACACATACCTCAAATTTCTTTCAACCCACTAAAAGCGGACAGTGGCCTGGTGTTTACAAAGATTTCCCTGTGAGGTCATGGGTTTAAATCCCTGGGCTGCTCATGGAATCATAAGGTACCATCCCCACCCGTTGCCCTCTGGGTGCTGTGTTCCTGGCTGCCCATTGCTTCACTCAGTTTAATGGGTTAAATTGAGAGGATATGATTTACTGAGCTATAAAAAAAAGTGTCCAATTTTATATTTCACAAGAAATATAATTACAGAAGAATCTAATCCAAAATCTATTATCATCTGAAAGTGTAGCCAGTAGAGGTTTGGTTCAGTTTTACTGCCAAGTAAGCAATAAAGATTTGGGTTAATATTGACCTCTTGTGTTTGCTGGCAACATTAGGCTCATAGCTTCAAAAGCTTCATTAGGCTCATAAAATTTTGGTTGATGGACCACATTCGAGGTGAGTAAAGAATAGATTCCCAAATTATTCTTTTAAGCTTTCAGTTGACCTAAGAGGATAATGTAACTGTAAATGTTTGCAATATCAGTCTAGATGCAATCAGCGTATCTCAAACCATGTTGAGTTTTAAAGCAATGTCAAGTAGACTTTTTTATATTTTTTCTTGTTTTATGATGATTTTGTGCCTAGAAATACTAAGACAGGTCAGGTTTCAAGGGGGCTGTTGATTCTGTTTCAACTATGTGATTTACACCATCCTTTCTTTTGTTGTTTTTCTCTTTCAACATTCCTTTATCTTTTGTGATCAATCCTCAGTTTCGTTTTATGCTCTTTTAGTAGTGGCTGTTAAATCATCTCTTGACAGCATGACCAGTGAGGATTAGATTTCAGAGTTTAAAAAACTCCCTGAAAAATGTTCCACGATATACAATATTTTTCTGAATCTTTTCTAGTCATGTTAACATTGCCAGCTTATTCTAATGGCAATTTACTATTACAATACAGGTGTCAGGTGTTTGAATTCTTTTCAAGTTATATATGTTTTAAACTCTTCACCTAAGAAAATATCAGCCTGTACAATTAAGGTGAGTTGCACTCACCAGTGAGACTTCCGTTGCTTCCTTTGAATTTCGCTTGAAAAGTGCCAGATGGTCTCTCCTTTATTTGGTTTTCTCACACTACAGTCAGGACATACACATATGCATTTGGCCGCCATTAACATATGGCTGCATTATGCCATACAGAAAGTCCCACACCCTCCCTGGTTGAATTCATCACCCAGTGTGGTCTGTGGGAGCAGCAGTGTTGGAGGTTGTTCAAAACCTGACGCCATTAACGCTTCCACATTAAGCCTGGACCTCCGGGTTTCCCCTGCTGCGGTGGCCATCACTGTAACATCACAGTCAGTGCTGCGGCTCTACACACATCACACCAACCCATCAACTCCACACACAGTGTGGCCCCACACCCAGATCAACCAGACTAAGTCATTCTGCATACACCATATCAAATTTGGAGGTATCTCTTCACAATAAGACTACCCATATAAGGGGTATTTACATTATTTGCCATCAGGTTGACAAGCAGGTCATAGACAGTTCATAAATTATTAATAAGCGGTTATAAACAAGTTATAACATTTGAAATCCCTTGACAAAAGCTCAATATTTGGCAAGATAAGCTCAGCAAGATATACAGTTTGGCCAAATAGTGAGCCTGCATCTATGTACGACAACTACTGTCTCTTGTTTATAAATATTTATTAATAATTTAAGTAAACATAATTAACAACAGGAATCATGTATAAGGGCAGTCCTATCGTAAATCATCTTTCAAAGTCTGGAATCACCATTAAGAAGTTTGGAATCCTGAGCTCTCCAATGAGAAGTCTAGAATCTCCACTGAAAAGCATGAAAGCTCCATTCATATATTTAGAAACATCATTTGAATCACTGCTTCCAATAGTACAAATTAAATTTGCAGGGACGAATTATATAATTTTAATAGAATAAGTAATTCACAACATGTTTACACAAGTTGGGTCCTGGTAATCCATCTTCTTGAAGTTTCAATAGTACTGATTCTAATATTCATCCATTGCAACACACTGTCTCCTCTGGTTTGCCTTCTTCTCATAGTGCCTCCTGGTGTCATCTCTTCTTGGTGCCTCAGTGAGTCTTGTGTGCCCATGGCCCTGTTGCCAGTTCACCAGTTATCCTTCCATGGATCACTTTTGGGAGGTAATAACCCCTGCATACCAGGACCACCCCCAGAGACCTGCTGTTTTGGAGATATTTTGACCCTGTTGTTTAGCCATCATAATTTAGCCCTTTTCAATGTTATTCAGATCCATTCAAATGGCCAATTTTTCCTCCAACACATAAATGACTATTCATTGCTTTGACAGGTGCCATTGTAATGATATAATCAATGTTATTCACTTCACCTGTCAGAGTTTTTCATGTTGTGGCTGATTGCTGCTAATGACTTAAATAACACCTGCAATTAATATGCGATTCAACATTTTTTAAGGTTGATCTAGCAGGCCACTTTATTTGTTTGCCTTTAAAGCAAAATACTGCAGTTAACAGGACACTCTTTCTTTTAATTAAAAGCTCTGCATCGTGATTACACCCTTGCATCCAGTGTGTGAAGGACACAACTGCTGGATGCGCATGTGTGTGTCATCTACGAGTGTGTTTAATCCTTTTCCCCAGGGAAAATGTTTGTCCACAGCTGCATATGTTTTGCAGGGGTTACCAGCAGTTTTTCACACACAAGTAAACAAGTTCCCAAGCTGTGGCTTTATGAGTAGTATGTGCAGGCCCGCTATTATCACACACACACACACAGCTTTGAGGGCAAAAAAAGATTCCCAAGTAAATTAGAGTTGACATACAAATAGCTTGAGTTCCTGCTGTGATTCAAAGCAGAGGCTAGTAGCTCACATTTTAATGAACCTAAAATCCAAACCCCTATTTCACACAATCAATATATTTGTAGCTTAGATTCACTGTTCCATTTTTTGCAAGAAAATGCATCACACAGACAATGAGGGGAAACAAGTATTCAGTTGTTATTTTAAATATTTCCAGTGGACAAAACCCCTTCACACTTGCACATATAATGTCTTTTGACTTTGTACAAAATGTATTTTTTCACATATTAAAAAACTACAGCAGTACTTTTCACAAAGCTGTTGTTGGCAGGTTTGAGACTTCTAAGGTGAAGAATAATAAGCTTTTTACACCATTACAGTACAATTTTGGCCCATTCGTCTTGGAAAAGCAGACATTTTTAAATCAGGAGTTTGGAAATTACACTCAAACACCTGTTGTATAAACCCTTCTGTCCATGTGTTTTGGCCACTGCTCCATTCACGTTTCTGTCAATAACATGCAGCGCCCCAGGTCTGTTTGCAGAAAAGCAGACACCCTCATTCTTCACTGTGGATATGGTGCACTGGGGTTAAGTGCCTAACACTACATTCTTATGAAAACATGAGCAGAATTCTATTTTCGTCCCAACACAACACAATACATCTTCCAAAAAGTGTTCTGATTTATTAAAATGTTTCTATGCAAATTGTGTTTTGCAGCTTGTGGCTCGAGTACAAGCTAGCGTTCTGTCACTCTGCACAGCCTAGAACATTTATTGAAAAGGTTTCAATTTGATTTATCACTCATTCATCATTATTCCTTTAAGGCTTTCGGGGAGCACTAGTTAAAAACCTCCACCCACATAACTACACTAGAAAAATGCATATATTTTTCCATCTGAAGGTGTTCCACAACAGTATGCTTGGTAGAAGTTTTTAATAAGGAAATTCAGAAACACTGGCTTTCAAAAATGATTTTATAAAAAGACGGTCCTTTAACAGGACGTTCAGGTCATGTGACTAAGATCAAGTCAGGTATGTCTTGATTCTAAATTATTTTAGTGGATCATTTCTAAAGAGGTTTCTTTTCAAGTGAATCTTATATACACACACACACACACACACACACACAAAACAAAAAACACACAAACAAAACACACAATAACACACAACCGCTGACAGACTAGGCATAATGACATTTGTTAGATTAAATAATTACTTAATAACACCTAAATGTATACAGCTATTAGAAAATTGGATAATTTCTCAAAGCATTTGTCCTTTGGTTTCACCCCTTGTTTTAAAATATGCTGCCCAAAATATATTCCGTAGTATATAGTGGCACCATAATTCACAGAGAAAAAACCCAGCTGAACTCCACATATGTATTAAGGAACAAATGAAATACTGCCAGTACATCACTGCTTTGTGCATGTAACACATTTCCAATCTTTCTGTGCTAAAATCAGCATCAGTTGTGATTATAAGCTCCTATTAGCTGCAGCAAAGTTCTGTAGGGGACATAACAAAAATTACTACATTAGTGGCTAATCAGACAATGAAAGGCCATTTAAAGGTAATATATTGGGGTTTCTGCATTAAACATCTATGTAATACTGCATATTAACAGATCTTCATGAATATATGAAATCATTTGGTTTTCAATATACTCAAAAAATGTGAAATAACTCATGCCTGGTAAACTCTTGGATTAGTAGCCACCCTTTCACTTTCACCAGACTCAGCACTCAATGTACAACAAGCACAGCATATCCTCTGCATACTGAAATAAGTTCTTTCCTAGTGCTCCAAATTAGGAGAAGGAGGGCAGGAGAAAAATCCCAACTGTGGAAGCGTCTACTTTCATCTCTACATGTGGCAGACCTTTCTCCAAGTTTTAAGCTAACTGTATCATTTATGATTTTTTAGGGATGTAGCAACACCCCTAACATCACAACACACAGCAAAAGAGATCCCCTCCCCCCCGGTGTCGTTCAAGTTTTTGCCACAGGAGTGCATTTTCATTATTGGTTTCATTATTGGTAAATAAAAAGGCATTTCATTTTACTCCCCATCATGGTCTCCAGTAATGCAGGTCACTCAGGTATAGGAGTCCTTGTTTAACAGTATGCAAACGTAGGCTGAAGATGAACAGATCAATGGCCACGCCGGCATACTGCTAAAGGCAAGCGGTGTGAATCTCTCATCATTATGCATTACCTTCCCCATGGCCTCCCCAGAGCTCCACATGTACCAGTCAAGTGCAGTGTATCATGGAGAGGGAGCATTTAGCACTGCCGGTTCCGTGACGTAAAAAAAGTGTTTAATTAATTGAGGGCAAGGAGGCCTTGTTGTCAGGAGGCAGTTAAGCTAACGATCAGAGAAAAAGTGCAACCAACTGCAATAATCCATACACTTATGTTCAGAATTCGTTGGTATGAAGGACACTAAGCTTCGCTGCTTAGTCAGTGTATTCACAATGGGGAGACACTTCATCCATATCAAATCAATGCTGTGGCCCTTTAGGCAAATAGAGCCAGTTTAGTCAGCTACCTAATGGCAGCTACTGAGATACCGACTACATGATAAAAGAGAAATGAGTTGCTCCAAGATTTTTGCTGCTGCCTCTAGGTAGATTGTGTTGCTTTTGCAGGTAAGTGATCTTACTTCACTCTTATTTATTGTGTCTGGAAAAACGGATAGAACTTCAATAGGATGAACTTAGGTCAACAACAGTTGAGGCAGTACCGCTGGCCTGATTTACCCTCAGAAAGACTAAATTAATGAAGGCTGTCTGCTTTATGAAGCCTCTCAGCTTGTAAAACTTGAAGCCAGTAAAGCAGCATGCAGACTCATGTGACAGTTGAGTTTTATGGGAGAAATTCTAGTTAGACGGGTGATTCTGCCTTTTTTCTATACAAACAGTTTTGAAAGAGGCAGGAATGAGGCAAAGAGCAGCCGGCAGATGGAGAGACTGGCATCTGACGACATGAGTTGGTGGAAAAATCACACATTTCCAGTGCTGTTAGACATGGGTCTCTGTTGAAGGTATGCTGTCCCAACATTAATCACGCAATGTCGTCTTACATTATGACTGAGTCCTAACAACCTGGAGAGTAAAAAGTTACACGCCAAGGCTGGGCTGATTATAGACAGAAATTCAGAGGCAGACAAATCCTGAATTGGATCATTTCTGCTCCAATTTACTTTCCATAGTGCAGAGCATGAAATAGCCTCCCTTGCTCAATTTGATCACTCTGCACCATGTCTCGCAGTCCTGAAGGTTTTTTTGGACACTGTGATTGATTTTTGGTACATTGACAACCGAAACAAATACCTTTGGGAAAGAGTAATATGCCAAAGAGGATAGAGAGCGGTTGAGGATGAGGAGGGAGGACGAAGGCACTGTTCTGCAGGGGAGAGTTCAATTTGCCGGCTCATTTGCAGCAAGTATGCACAGGTGGAACACACACACACACTCTCACACACACAGTATGTCTTGGTAGGCGTGCAGGCATATGTTTTCCAAAGCACAGTTAGCAATATGCATTTTCAAGGACGACGGGGTATAGCCAGAACAACTTCACACAGATTCCTGTTTCTGCATGTTTCCTCTCTGGTGTTTTTGAGCAAACAAATAAACCCAGTTCACATTCATGTATTGTAGTTAAACTGGACATTTTGACATGAAAAAGCGAGAACAAAAAATGTGGAGAATATTTGCATCAGTTAGTATCTCAGAACAAATCAGTGTGACTCGGATTCCACCACTCCTGATCCACATGAAGCCAGGGGGTTACTGTATATTCAGAACAAGACCAGCTGTTGGTTTGCCCTCCAGTGGCTTCTGATCATTAGTGGGATGTGCTGGACAAAGGTGTCCAAGCCATGGACCCAGTCCAACTTCTGAGGTTTTGTAAAGTTAATCCCTCTTTATTTCAGAGCTGTTCTGGCATCAAGAAGGAGACCTTTTGATGTTATGGCTGATTGATGCATAGATTGTAATCGAAAGCAGAGTGTTCCTGAGTGAAGCATCACGTTGTTGCGGTGGTCAATGCAAATGGTGGTGGTGGTGTACTAGCTTGATTTTGTCATGGTTCCCGGGGAGGAGGGGCTGCTAGCTGGTTACGGCTGTGGTCTCGGTCTGATGGCGGTGCACCGGACGACATTCTGGATGATTGCCAGCCTGCCCCTGCATATCAGCAACAGTGCCTGTAGGGGGGCCTGATGACTCACTAGGGGGGCAATCCCTACAAATGCTGGCACAGAGTTGTAGCATGCCATTATAGCATCAATGAGAGCACCGTACACTACATAAAGAAGAACAAGCCAGCAATCAGGAGGACTGTCTCAGAAATAATTTAATTCCTCACACATTTAAGAGGTCAATTATTATATTTTACTAATATTATAACATAATTCTTAACTTAAATGCAGCTACATATAAAATACATATTTAAAAACTTAAGGTTTCTAGAGGTGTTTCTGGGACAAAAACTCACACAGTTTTATATGATTGTCTTGCAAGAGGTTGCAGACCTCATCGGCTTAAGTACTGCTGTACTCAGAAAAGAGGCGAACTGAATAATTTGTGCAACCTAGAGAGCATTAAATTACTGTAAAAAAAAATATTGGTGATTACCTGTACATTTTACTATATTTGTATTACTAAACATTTAATTAAATTATTACTGTATTTAACCTGCTTATACCAAAGGCAGAGCATATCAAAGAAAATGTCCGTACATTAATTTTGTATACAATCAAGCAAGCATACAGGTTTAATAACAAAATAAATCAATAACAATAAAATAATAATAATAGTTATATAATGAAATGAAAGTTTCAGATTCAGTCATTATTTTCTTAGAACCAAACTAATAGTTGCTGGCAAAAACTCTAGTGGTAAAAAAAAAAAATTAGTGGAAATGCAGATATCCACTTTCCTTTATTTATAATTCAAAACAATATATAATTAATTAGTGGTAAATTATAATATCGGTATTTATATTCTAGCACTGCATGAGTTCAGTTTAAACTGAAACTATACAGTACAAATATATAAATTTAAGGGTAATATATACCTTTACATTTTCTTTAATGGTAATATATTAAATTGTGTTTACAATGAAATTAAAGTGTTACTGTATTTCTGAAGTGGCTTTCAGGAGGATTTAACTCATAATCTACATAAACATTACTATAGTACAAGTAAACCCAGTCATTTCAAAAGTTTTAAAACTCCCCAATTTTTCAAGTGGTTCATTCAAATAGCAGAAAGTTCTTTCTGTTGCAGAAGATCCCATAAGTGTGCAAAACATATAGGTGGATTGCTTTCACTCGTCTGTCCAACTCATCCTAAAGCAGCTCGTTGGGGTTTAAGTCAGGAGACTTCTGGCCACTATTTTTGCAGCTCACCATCTTGTTCCTTTTTCTGAGGTAGTTCTGGCACCCTGCTTGTTATACTACATATTTTCATTTTACCAGATATTTTTAATGCCTAATAAATGTAAAAAGTGGTAATACCTGTGGTGTGCAAAAATGTTGAATAGAAGTGTGTTGCTGTGTCCAAAAAATACATGAAAACAAACTCAAAAACACAGACTCCCCCAGTTCTGGCCTCATGAAATGACCATCAAAATTGCTTGCCAGCAATCCTTTTACGTTTTGACAGATGTTCCCTGAACAGGTGACTGTGAGTAGATAGACTTATCCCACCATGAGACACGGCCAGGTGCAGTGCTGGAAGGGCACAGCAAGTTCACCTTTAATACTGTGGGAGCGGGAGGCTGAAACTCGATACCTCAAATGAAGCGTCAGTCATTATGACACAGGGCATTGTAAGATGACTAAAGTCGAAATGCTGTAGACCTCAAAGGTCAAAAACGCTCACATTGCTGCTGTTTTTCTTCCCTGACTGCTCACATACACCAATCATATTCACATTCATCTGTCATTTATAAGTGACTCAAATCTGTCTTTTTTTTGTAGATCTATAACATGCAGTCATAATGCACATATTATCATCAATGTTGCAACAAAACGTTTTTTTAGATCAAGTACGATTTACAATTTCACGCTGAATGGACCCATAAAATAGTCCTAGATAAAACATTATATTAACATGCACTGAAGGCCAAGAATGTGTCACCCTGTATCTTAACATTTTATTTTCATTTTGGTCTCATTTTTGTACAGAACATATGTCAACTGTTACTGTTTAAAATGTGGTTAATAGCTAAATTTTACTTTGCTTACTTGATGTAAGAACTACATGACCTAGTCTTGTACAGAAAAACTGCAAACCACTACATCCAACAGCTTCAGGCTTCAGGAAATGAGGTGCAGTGGTGCTAAATGCTTTGAGTATAAATGACTGTATATAAATACTGCCCTGTCCTCCTCCCAGGAGTGGTGTGAATGGATGTGGGTTCCAAAACACCCAGTAGTAGTTCCCAGTGGAAGAACCCAGCTTTGGTTTGAGCCAAGAAGTTTCAGGCAAAGAGACACCTATGCAAATTGAATGTACACTTATTCTCCAATGCAGCACATTCTTGACATCAGTTTCTGTGTTTTGGCTCTTGTAAACGCAAGACAAAGCATTGTTTGAAGTCGTTCATCAGCATGCTAAGTCAAACTCAATAGCAAAATTACTTCACTGGCATTCAGAAGTGGGCAGCACAGGCATGATGTATGAGTTTTCCCTGCCATGTTATAGATTGTTTAAGTAAGTCTCCTAAAAATAAAAATTGATCTGCCATTATCAGCAGCCCTCACTGCCAAGAGGACAAACGGCCATGGTGGTTTCTGCACCGAGGGAGGAAGAAAGTAGAGGGGAAAAAAGAGGGGGAAAAAAACATGGATCGATCCAGAGACAAAGTTTTTAATAAACACATATCTCCTTATGGATTACGGAGAAGGCCAGATGGTAATGGCATTCATGACCTATAAATTGTGCATGAGATGGATGAGTTGCCACTGGGGGTTGGAGCCAGGTTGAGACGGGGACAGACTGCACTGGCAGCAGCGCTGAAGCTCTTATGGAAATCAGAATGATCGATCAGTATCAATACTCCAACCCGCAGCGGCAGAGCCATCCATAATGCCGTGCCTTTAATGAGAAAAGCGGGGAGTTCTGAAGAAGTTCAGCATGAAAGATGGAAGAGAAAGGACAGAGAAGGAAAACACACTAGGGAAAAATGTTCAGGCAGTGGACGACAGGACAAGGACCCAATCTGCAGTCAAAGACAAATGACCACCCCCGCCAAGAGATAATGTTATCGCCTGGTGTCCTTCCCGCTGTGCATACGTCCGACACTTGACTCATTCTGCAAAACATTACAGTCTCATGAAAAATTGTGCAGATATGTATGCAGTATAATTTGACAATGGATAGATGAGGAACTGTGTACAAAAACAAGAGATGAAGATTGGGGTATACATTTATAATCTCAGCCCCCAAAAAAACAGACATGCTGTTCATTGGACAAAAAAAATTTAATTAATTTGATTCAAAATTGATCAATCCACACTCACTCCCAGCCATGAATAAATCTCACTCTCCTAACAGTGGATGAGGAACTGATTATGTTTCCCACATACAGAATAAACAGTAATTTCATAGTGCTGTAATTGAAGTCATTTGTAAGCTCATTACGGATAGTTCATACTGAACAAATACGACACTAGTTTTTTGCAATCAAAACAGATTTTTATTTCACTTTAAACATGACGAGATCTCAATATTATTGTTAAAATAGACCCAATCAGATAACATATATAAGTATGTACCTCTTCCATTGAATTCTTACTGATCGAATATCAAAAGTGTTCCAAATATATGTAAATCCCTAGGGCTGAATAGTATCTGGCTTTATTTTTTAGTTTAATGCTTGGTCTTTGTCATACACCACACATTTGCGAGCCTGTGCCATGCTTTTAGTCATAGGAGATTTCTAAAAATGTTGGACATCTGTCAAGCATGGACAGTCACTTGCTCACCAATTACCTGTTGGGCATATCCTAACAGAAAAACACCACCACTGTTACCCTTTCTAGGAATCAGCCAACTAACATTGAGGAAGATTACAAAGAATCTCCCGGCCTGTCTTGCACCAGCTAATGTTAGTAGGTCTAACATTAAGCAAACATTGAAAATACATAGTGTGCAGCTTAGGACAATAAGTGTTTGTGGTTAAAGACGGATGGGCCAAGAAAAGCACTGCCTGAATATGGATAGATTACACAAAAATACAAAAAAGCTTTTTGACTTAAATGAGTAAGCCAAACACAGTATTCCAGTCAAAGGGTCTCTTCCCATCTGTGAAACATGGTGGTGGCAGTACCACAGTTTGGACCTGTTTTGCTGCTTCGATAATTATGAATCCTGGACTGTATGAGCAATTACCGGAGAATGTAAATTACATCTGTGAATTAATTAATCCACTGACAGGTCTAGTAAAGAATGAATACGGCAGAAAAAAATCTGGACCTCAATCCAATACAAATGTTGTGTAATGAAATAAAGCATGGATCTCAACAAATCAAGCCCACCTCAGAAGCAGTTATTTTAAGGGAGATGATATAAAATTCCTCCCTGATTAATGTGTGGTGAAATCTAAACAGTTAAAGAAAATAGCTAAAATAACATCTGCACAAAAGTGTCAAAGAAAATCAACACAGGTTTTTACAGCAGTGATTCAACATAGCATCACTTATATAAAAAAAAAAAAATGTGTAGCTTGTCTTGGGTTCTCTATGTATGTGTATAGGTCTTTATACTAAAATTCAGATATTTTTAAACTTTTAAGCACTACAGTGTGCATTATATGTATATCCATGCCCCCATTAAGAGAGTAATTATGAAGTTGATGAATTTTTCCAGAATATTTCTTAAGTTTGCAAAAACCCATTGGCCACTTAGTATCTTGCATTATTTTGGACATAGTCTTTTAGACTGATGCAATGTTCAGTTAAGCCAGACCTTCAGGAGCAACAGAAGTGTGGATGAAGTGCATCTGATTGTAGCTGCAGAAAAATCTGCAGGTGAAAACCCAGCACCTTAAAGATTCAGCTAGCTGTATGGCATTGCTGCAAATAAATATCTGTTCTGTTTATTCTGGGTTAAGAAACACAGAGTTGTCTATTTTTATTGACATTTTGAATATAATGTGCTGCTTCTGATTTATTTATGAGCTTAAGAGTTTTAATTCTCTTTATCACCACAATGTCTTGGAGAGTTCCTTGCAGTCGACAGTCCGAGTGTGTCTGGTCCAGTATCGAATAGCGCCAGACACTGGAGCAGATGGACAGGGCCAGAGACAGGCTGGGCCAACACAGTCTGCAGAGCATCCAGAGCTGCTGACAGAGAGAGGGAGCAATAGAGCACCTGGCCAAGGCACCAGACCTTCTGTTGTGCCGCTGTTAATTGGCTTAGCTGGGAAAACGTATCGCCTCTGAACGTCATCAATTTAGGACATTTACTTAAGTGAAGCTCCAGTCCTGCAGGTGCGGCTAAAACAGGGAGGACAAATCTCTGTCTTTAAACAAGCACAGGGGTTTCAAACATTTATCTCAGGAAGTAGTAATACAGAACGTATTTAAGATGTATTAAAAGACATTAGAAACTGATAAATGTATGAGACGGTTACTCATCATTTAAGGTTAGAAACAGGGAAAGGCGATATATATTTGATCACTCTTAATGGCAAATTTGACAGAAATATATCTTTGGCTTTTGTTACTTATACTCATTTCCTGATCAAGGAAAATCTTAGACAAGCAATAATTAAGAATACTGATTAGGTTTAACAGTTTTTGTGCAGAAACAATTAGAGCACTGCTTATGTGCAGATATAAAAAAAAACAAAAAATCAATCATCTTATATCAAGTATATGCACTTAAAATATAAAATTTTAAAACTCTGAAAATAACAACATTTTCATAACTGATTGATCAATGGAGGTTGTATTTACAGTAATTCCCTTCAAAGGCTGTTGGCTTAAAGATTTTTTTTTTGTGGTTTTAATGTTCACAACCAGGGGAAAGGATTTGAATGGCATTTTTGAGAGCACAGACTCTACAGCAAAATTTACGGGAAAAAAAAAACTACAAATGACTACAAACGCAAATGTTGAAAACCATTTTGATGGTGGCGGTCCTTCCGAATGCCACCAGGTGTTTCACAACTCTTGGTTGGCATCAGCTGCAGATGGTCACAGCATTTACTTCACATAGAGTTTCATTCTGTCCATCAGACTGAAGGTTTTACAATTTTATCTCATTATTAAAAGCTGTCTTGGAACGTACATCGCTGTGAGTTTTTGGAAAAGAGCATTGGAGTAGAGACAGCTCAGCAAAACTGACAGGCAAAATCAAACATTTATGTTTTAAATGTTTTTTTCTCGTTTCCTTCTTTAAGGTTGGTGTCCTAATTTAATCAGATTTTTTTTCCTTTTCAGCTGAGAGAGCCTCGAGTCCAAGTTGAGTTAGATGTCAGTTAGGGGCAAGTCCTGACTCAAAATCCCATCTCTGGTATTAGCACCCATATTTTACACTGACTGGGAAATACCTCGACAAATGATGAGCCAAGGTTTATGAAACAATTCAGCCGTTTATTCATTTAATTTTGTCTCATTTGTGTTTGCATGTTGTTCTGTAGGTCTTCCTGAGTGTGTTCTCCATATTTTGGCAGACTGTACTCACTTTAACTCCCTTTACAAGCTTGCTTGTCCTTCCTTCACTCTGTTCTTGTAGTGCTCCTCAGAGAGCGCTCGTAATCTCTCGGCAGCCTGTAGACACACAGTTAGCAAATCAATTCCAATGGACGGCTTTAGCTTTACACTGCTTAAGGGCCACCAATACGTCCATTTAAATATGCTCCAGGAAACGTCACTAAAGTTCACTCTGAAGTTCTTCCTTTTGCATCCGCCCTTGAGGCCATTGTTGAGACTGGGCAGTACATGCAAACTGCTCTCCTACCTCATAGTAACATCACCACATAACAAAACACACACATAGCCCAGGGCTGTCACTGACAACACAGAATTCACACTAAACAACATGCAGTGGTGGGCTTCGACGTCCTAAGGGAATTTACAATCTCGGTCTCTGTCTTGGTCTCGGTCTCAGTCTGTGTCTCTCTCGCTGTCTGGCTCAAGAAGAGTGATTATATGTTCTACTGCCACTGTCATTTTCTGATCCAATTTCTTCATCATGTCACACTGCTTAATTCCTATGCCACCGCTGCTCTGGCACAATTTGATAGCGGCCAGCGTTGAAGCTAACGGAGGTCAGCCTCATAAGCATCAGCAGATGGGCTCTCCACGGGTCTACTGCATTCACTAAGCCATAATAAATGTTACAGCACATTAAATCACCCTAGAGGCGTGCCACCATGTTCAGAACCCAAACCATTCAATCAGGAAATCTCAGCGGCAAAAGATAAAAACACCCGCTGAATTACATTTAGCACCTCTAGAACTCACATAATACCCAGCCATAACAATCATAGTTACATGCATACATATAATTGTGCAGTCCAACTCATCTTTCAACCCAGTCGCAATTGCAGACTCTTAAGAGAGTCAGCAGATAACAGAGTGTAGTTTTCCAAAGTTCACAGTACTCTCTGGCATGAAATGGTCTGGATTCATTAGTATGGCAAGTTCCTGGATGGTGAATTTTAAACTGTGGCATGGAAGATAAAAGGTATTAGGTGAGAAATGTTGAGTTTAGTGGAGGTGGTGTGCTACACAAATGGGCCGGAGGACTGGTTATTATCCGAGATGTGTTAGATTGGGTTGAATCGTTGTGAGATTTTGGGAGGGGTGGTTTATGTCAAAGGGCTGGGCTACAGTGATTAGCTCCATGAGGCAGTCAAAGTTACTGGCATGCCAGACCAGCGCTGACCGACGGCAGACTGACAGTGCCTGGATGGTTCTGTCTAATTTGATCAAGCTATCAATCAACGGGTCCAGATGGACATAAATCAAGAGCAGGGCATAATGTCCTTTAGCTCTTCAGCCAACAAGCCAATCAGAACAAGGGGTATGACAGAGACAGGAAGATGGAGGAGTCTAATTTCAGTTCTCTCTCTCTTACTGGACAAGGCAGGGTCACCCAGCATGACACGTTTGACAGTAGTAGCTGGGTAGCACAGTTGAATATGAGATGACACGAGGTGCTTAAACAGATTTATGACAGGGTGTACTGCTTAAAAAAAAAAAAAAAAAAAAAAAGAAGAACAGTGGTTCAGAAAAAATAAAAACTTATAGTTAAAGATTTTCTTCGCACTTTTAAAAACATGGCCGTAAAGAAACTTTACCACAAACATGTAAAAACATAATTTAGTTTCACTTCCAAAGTATTCCAGTGTTCTCCTAAGTTCCAATGGTGAGGTAATTGGTCAATACTAACTGAATTATGTAAATACTATTCCATAATTCAACAAGTGAGTGACATGAGTGTGAGAGAGAGAACCTTATTCTCTGAATAGCAAAACTCTGTAAACAGCTCTAAACAAGGATGCTCCATAGCGGAAGATGATGCAACAAGAAACACACATTTCAGACAACAGTATTTTAAAGACGTGCTCAAAATCTGCTATTACTCAGAAAACTTGCAGCAGAAAGTAAGGGACTGACCTGTTCTGGAGTGAGGTCTCGCTGCTCCTGTGCCAGCATCTCATACCCCACCATGAATTTCCTGATGGAGGCTGAGCGGAGGAGCGGAGGGTAGTAGTGTGCATGGAGTTGCCAGTGGCTCATGTCTTCCTTCAGGTGACTTCCTGTTGGGGCTCCTAAAGAACAGAGCAGGAGATCCATTGCTATACAATTGCTAAACAACGTGCAACAGAATATCAAAGCTCTTCAAGGCTGTTATTATTTTAATAGATAAAATAATGCTGGCAGCTCATCTGTTTACCGTGCAATTTACAAACATGAAATGTGTTGAATCTATTAGAACAGTCTGTTGGGCATCGTTTACCATATGAAATAATATTTGTAACAGGTAATGAATTTTATGATGCGCTTTGGTGAGCAGACATTAGGAAAGTATTAATAACAATGACACTAAGGAAAGAAACATATGGAAATTGGATAAACTTCATTTGTTCTGCATCTATGTTGCCAATCAAATGCAAATGCTACAGCTAACGTGTACGGGGCCAGATCAAAGCTGACACACTGAGAGCTTCACCGAAAAATTCATTCCACTAGGGCCCAGCAAGAGCCTTAATTAACAACACAGTGACTGTAACAGCGTCTGGACTCCAGTGGCATGCAAGAAATCTCTTGTAAGGTTTCATGGTGCATATTAAGTTATAAAACGGCTGTGAGAACCAGTGGTTTGGCCCCAGTCCCAGCTCGCTTATCCCCATAATAATGAATGAAAAGCGTATCATGCAAGTTAAATCTGATTCATCCTCTCTGCTGCAGTGAAACGGCTGTTAATTTCCTCCTCTGACATTCCCTCCCTGGCTAGCTCAGGTCCGGTGGGGTGTTATTGGGTTTGGGGAAGACTGCTATGTCCTCAACAAGCATATGTGCTCGCTCACACACGTACGCATCCAGACACACACGCACACTAGCTGGCTGAGCCTGGACTTCTCAAGTTTCCCATCTCATGTGTTGACCTTTCTTGGTTTTCTATTTGACATTTGTTAGCGAAGTGCTACTTTTCTGTGCAGTGTTTCGGGGAGACCGCTGGACGGTGGCCATCTTAATTCATGCCAGAGAAAATAATTTAGGGCTTAGCTCCACAAATACAGTGCCTACAGTAAATAATGTCTGGAACCGTAATAACATTTGGCACAATGGCCAAGCATAGCAAGTGAGCTGATCCAGGCTCAAGAAGCCAATACACACTGCTTAAGCATGTTAGTGTTGACATCATCGACAGTACAATTACGAAAAATGTATTCGTGTTCTTGTACAGGGAGGTCATAGTCTGTGAAGAAGGACCCCCTGGCCTGAAGCTATGAACTGGACATCTGTCATAATTATCATAATAGAATGTTATTCAACAATAATATTCTGTGTGTGATTCCCTGCATGGGGCCGTAGGGCTGGAGGGAAATTGAAGGAGCAGCCCAGGGGTGCATTCAACTATAAAAGCTAATTCTACCAGCATATCCTTTTCTGTTTCCATCAGTGTCTTCTCATGTAGAGCAGTAACCATCAAAAATATAGAGCATTTCAGATGTAGAATCTGTGTGGCATTTCTATATGAATAGTTAAACACCTGAATACTCAAAATATTGCAGTTTGTAAGCCTTGAGGCATGGTGATTTGGATGCTGACATTAAACCAGATATTATGTATTTAAGGGTAAAGGGGGGGTGGGGGGCATTTAGCTGACACTCACATCCAGAGGGAGAGTCCTCCTGGAGCAGCTGTGTTGTAGACCAATTCCTCTTGATTGTCGAACAGGAAAACTATACAATTTGATATTTTTGACACCAATGAAGATTTGAGAATTCAAATGACTTGGACCAGCCCTAATAGTGAACACATACAGTCGGAATGCACGTGCACTGCAGATATTTGAAAGACCTTGTCCCTCATTCTCAAAAACACAACCTCTCCCTTGTTTGTAAACACATAGCTAGCTTCTAATTGTTGGGTGCATTAACAGCCACAGATATCTAAGGCAGAATGATATGAACAACAAAAGCTGGAATCCAGGTGTTAAAAATGTTTGTGTCCATCGCCGACCACTAATTTGTGGGGAGCACTTTGAAAAATGCATCAGGACTGTGTTCCTGCAGCATTATTCACTGTTCATCCCGTTTCTCGGCTAAATAAATGAATAAAAAAAAAGAGCCTCCACGTCTCAATGTCCTGATTAAATTATTCAATGCGAAATGCATTTCATTACTTGCGGAAAGAGTGGAGCTGGGGTTTGTTATATAAGCCCGGAGAAGAGGGCTAAATTGCAGATTGCGTGGTTCATATTAAGTCCCTCGAGTGAGTTTGAACAGCCTGAGGCTACAGAATCTAAAACCTGGTCAAAATGCTATGGCTCGACTCAACACAGCCCACTCTCTCTCACTCACCCGCACGCAGACACTTCTGCTGCTCTTTTTCCCATTTTACAGCCCTTAATTGTGGGCCTCACTCAGTTAAATCAGGCAGTTCAGTCCAGACCTGCTGAAGGTTAAAACATCGGTAAAAGCTTAAGAGGAAACGGGTATTTATACTCACCCAGGTCTGTCAGTGTTGCCCTAAAAAGTCACACACACCAGCTATTGGAAGGTGACATCGGTTGAAGTTGCTCATTAGCCACAAACGTGTTACTGCGCTAACGCACAACAGGGCTGGGAGCTAATTAGCTCATTACCGACCCGGCTCATCAGGAAGCCTCTGCTCCATTGGTGACAAAAACAAAACAACTTTCTTTTCTGCTCAAATTAATGAGCTCCATTGAAATAGAAAAACAAGGTCTTTTTTTTTTTTTTTTACCAAGAAGTGACACATAATGACGTCCTTTATTAATTGCAACTTTCAGGGACCCTCGGTGACTGAACGAAGCTGGCTTTTTCCCTCAGACCAATTAAAAGACTGGGAAATGGACGGTAATTGTGGCGTGTCAGAAAACGGGAAGATATGAAGAGGCTTTGAGGATAAAGGGCAAAATGTGAAGTGGAAAGAAAGACTCATGGAAGGGCAGACGGAGGAGGGGAGTCAACACATGCAGAAAGGAACCAAAAGCTTGGAGAACAATGGCGAAAGAGAATAGTCTGTTCCAAGCACTCAAAGGGAACTTTCTAATCTTATCCAGTGAGAGGACCTTCTTGCTGGGCGTTCTCATTAGCCCTTTGCACACATAAAACTGAGCCATTACTGAAATTCCTTTCCCAGTAACATTTGTGCTCCACTTCATTCACAAAATAAGCTTCTCAACTGTATTTCAACTGGATGCATGAATACATGCCAGGACATTTCTGGCAAACAATACATGATTTCATCAGCTTGACTAGCCAACAGATCCTTACATCGCTGCCATGTTTTTCTCTCACAAAAACTAATACATTTAATTTTAAAACAAATGTTTCTCACTAATGTTTCATTTTGCCTTACATGCCATGTTATTTGTTTGTGCAGAAGCAATCCCATGTTTTATTTGAGACTTTAAACACACAAAATTTCCAGTAAAGTTTCACCTCTTGTTCACCCATTAACCCTCCCAGGCATTTCATTTGTGTGGAAAAATATTGTAAACTTTGATTGGATTGTTGTCACACTTTCCTGTTTATTTTTTTAATTAAATATTTCTATACGACTGCATGTGAGATGCAGGATGCTCTGTAAGGAATTATTCTTTCTGTTCTCCTCTCAATGCCAAGCTCTTCCTTTCTAGTTTTCCAAATTCATTTTGTCCATATCACAACTGCATTTACATAGATTTGTACATTCAGCTTACAACAGTTCCACCGGTTCTGACAGAGATAGAGGTCCTTTACATTTATCAGTATAAAACAGTAACAAAATATGTTTAACTCTCAAGGGAAAAGAACAGAAATGTTTTTTTTTGGTACATACAATCACACAAATATCAAAAAGGGTCCTCAGGGAAAATAATAAAAGAAAAGTATAAGGTATGGGCTTTCATATATTATTGTCAGGCGTATTGCAATTTGCAGCAATGTTATTGCAATAGGCTCGACTTATTAGAGACGAAAATAAATAATAATAAAAAACTAATAATAATAAAACCATATTGATAGTTTTGTCCACCTTGCATAGCCATACAATTAATTCTGATTAAGTGTAATTGTGTAGCATCCTCGGTAGACCTCCTCTCAGCCAAACAGATGGAGAACAGGCCACAGCTAGCTGCAGCAAACAGGGTTTCTTAATGATCCCGAACAGAAGACTGGACAGAATATCATGGCTGAAGTCCGGGGAAATAATAGAGGTAAGAGAAAGCAGGAGTCATTTAGAAAAACCAGCACTTCTCTCACTCTTTTCCAGCCTGAAGATGCCTGCATAAGTGAAAACAAATAAGACAAATAAATGGAGTGCTTCTCGGCATGCCTTCGAGGCAAACAGCAATCCCGAGTTCTCCTTATTAGTCTTCCGCTGGAGGTCAATTACCCGGACATATTGAGAAAATAACTTCTGTTTTAACTTTCCTGACTGTGGCCTGGCTTTGTAAACAGAAGCCTAATGAAAATAATTCATGTCCATCTTGATCTGAGCCTCAGCAGCAGCTTTAAGCTCCCTGTGGCGTCCCTCTTTCTCTCCTTCTCTCTGTGGCCGATCAAGAACACCCACAGCTGGGCTATTTAATGATGCAGACTCTGGGAGGCTCACTGGTCTGGCTTCCTTGATTTTAGGTAGCTCTCCACTATGAATGCCATTTCCTTAAATTACTATTTGCTGAATTAGCCCAACGAAAGCTGCTGATTATTTTAGGGTAAAAACAAGTGACTAAGTAATAAAAACGACCTGGTGAAAAAAAGCCGATTCTGTTCCTAATTAAATGTAAAGACTTATTTATGGTAGGAAGATTTACTATATGCTAAGCAAATACGTTTACAAGATAAGTACTGGGTTCTTTATTGAACAGAGTGTAAAAAGTGGCCGTGCACAAAAATGACCAGTGTGAGGCTCATACTGTGCAATATAACATTTAAAATCACCAGGTAACAGGTAAAACGTAAACTTAAGCATACTTACGTTGTAGTGCATGTTGGCTTTGCATGGAACAAAGCATTTAATCAACTTGTACACTTGTTGTTATGTGTATCAATGGATCTAATTAACCACAGGACAAACACACAAGCACTAAATGCTTGCTAATCCCTGATGGCACAACATAACGGTTCTTCAGTATCATGCCGGGACAGAAGGTTTACAGTTGTGGTGGGTATGTTTCTAATGACTCAGCTAGAAAGAAGCTGACTAGCTGTTTTCCTGACTATAGCCATATATCTGGAACATAATGTTTGCTATCTCCATTCAGGAATTGAATACTTGTTAAAATATTGACATAGACTACAAAAGAGGACCATACTCTATTTGTTAAGGCAATTTTCACACCTAGAGCCCATTTACATCATTTGTGTTATATTACTATGTCAAAAGCAGTCTATAACATTTTCTATTCTTATCATTTATAATTGAAAATGCAGTTTTTGTTATTGTAAATTTGAGTTCTCATTTGGTGCATTTTATTTTGCAATCCAGGGTGAAATATTTATTATTTATTGAAAAAAATTGAATTTTTTTTTTTTTTAAGTATTTGTCCCAATACGGAATTCATAAAAAAACGCGTTATTTGTGCCTTATTTGTATTTGGCTCCACCCCTAATATGTATATTCTTGATTTGTTTAAACAGTTCTTTAAAAAAAAGGCTGTTTTAGCTTGGCTTCCAATTGTATAGTGTGCTGACTGGGGAACAATTGGAGGATTTTAAATGTTTGAATACTATCAATGTTTATGTACTGTCAAAGTTTTAAAATATGAACAAAAGATTGTTTTCCATGATGTGGACCATTTAAGCATGTCCCTAATGAGGCCTGTGCTGTTAACTACAATACCTATGATCTATCTTCTCCTCCCAGCCTTCTGAACAGGGACACACTGTGGGCCAAAGCTCTGTTCATCCATATCCTCCTCTCACATGTTAAATAGCCTGTGTTACACTGCGCTCCAGTTCCAAGTCAACACCCCACAGTCAAGGGCACCTTGGAGAATTTCCAATGAGCTGTATTATTTGGACGGGCACATAGAATATGTAGAAATGAGCCGTTTAAGCAGTGGCTTGTGCGATAATCTGGCTAAGCAGCCACCTTAAACACAAGCAAGCCGTACGTCAAGATGACTCCCTGGATATTCAACTAAATATCTTTCTCACTGCAGGAAAACTTTTTTCTTTTCACAACAGAGCGTTGAATATATTCATCTATTCTTTGAGACAGGTTCACATTGGGTAAAACACATTGGAAGCCACTTCAAAACACTCTCGGTGACAAACATGATGTTGTGCGCAGCTGAGCAGAGCGGAGCTGAATATTCCCCCCACTGTTTCTGGGCTTGCCGAGCACACCAAAGCACAAAGCTGAAAGCGAGGCATTGGGGAAACGCTCAGCTGCAGCCAAAATTCACCACCACTCTGCTCTGAGCCTAAGCATAACAGGGCCCGATAATGCACACGGCGCAACGTGCTTTCGTCACTGGCGCAACCCATCATTGCTATTTAGTGAGAGCACATCATTCTTTTTTTCTGGCAGAAATCTACGTTGTCATTATAGCAGATGGCATTGCGCTGGGTAGGGCGTGTCCCTGAAAAGAAGGGGTGTGGCGAGGCGCATAGCGCGAATTTTCTATTTTATGAGAAGTGAAAGTCATTGCGCCACTGACCAGAAAAAACCTGGTCTGTAGTCATTCGCGCATTGTTTAAAGGCTATAATATGGACGCCTGTTGACAATGCACCTACACGCAGCTTCTTTCATAAGCAGGGGCGAGCAGCAGCGCACATTTAAAAAATGGTTTCATATGAGGGAAAACTTTATGGAGTCCTCGAAATACAATGTATATCACATACATCACACCATGATTATTGTTAAAATACATATTAATTATCAGTGATTTCTCCAATCAACTAAGTTTTGCGAGTATTATAACAAGTAATTAGCGGTCTATTTGACCAATAATGCCGGACACATAGGTATATAAATACACGTTTCAAGCTAGGTTGAAACTACATCACCAGCTCATATTTTGGTTAGATATGTTTATATGTTTTTCTTACCCTGTTAAAGATAGTTGCGTTTGTTGTTCACATGTTCTTCAGATGGATTATCTAATGGGACAAAGGCTCCCTTGACATCGGAGGTGTTGTTGCCAATTCAGCCCCCTTAGCATGAGAAGCCCCCCTCCGCTGTTCTTTGTGCTGGACTCCTATACGCCGCGTCTTTACATATATCAAGCGCATGCACGCTTATTTCAAGTAGGTCGTGGCTAAGTAACAGCGACATGGGCAGTTAATCGTGTTTAAACTAAATCACAAGAAAGAAAACATCTTTTTGACCCTATAAAATACTTTATTTGGAATAAGAACCAAGAAAACATTCGGGGAAATTCATTGCTGCTTTGGGAACCCCTCCCCTGATCGGGCCTCCATGAGTTATAAAACACTCTGGCATTGTATGAAGCCTTGTTTAAGCGATTCTTATTTAATAGAATTCTTATTCAATGTTTATCTGATTAAAAACTATTTTAACGTCTCATTACTTAGTTTTATGGTATCGATGATTTTTATAGCACTGTTATAGTGTTTTTGAAATCACGTGTGCAATAACAATCATATCTACACTACAATAAATACACACTTTTAAAATGGATAGGTGGGCTGTTACAATAAGCACCCCTAGCAAAGGGTTTGGGAGGATTCCCTCCATCCCCGAAGATCAATTATTTCCGTGTCTTCACCTCATTCTACACAGCACGCCATTGACAATGCACCGGTAATTTAAAGGGGGTGAGAGTGTGAACTCTGATTGGTTTATTGCATGCTACGCCCAAGACACACCCATGACTAATTTTCTCGTTTAGGACAACCCATTTGAGCTATGCGACAGGCGCGACGTTCATTTTTCCTGATGCCATCATAGCGTTCTGCGCTGGCCCCTCCCCCAAAGACAACTGCACTTCTGACCTCAGACAATGTGTGACTGACCGTGAAAATCTGGCCCACAGTGTTATTTTTTGGGATTTATTATCATTATTATTATTATTTTGAGAATATAAAACCCGTCAACACTCAGACCCAAAGATAAGCATGGGAGAAACCTGCCGGACATGTTGCTTTAAATTTTTCTGAGCTAGAATCCGCCTAATAGCTGTGCAAGTCTAATTTCATATGCCTGGCTGCCTATTTAAATAAGCCTGACCAAGGCCCATTATGGATGTCACCATCACTTTTATGGGGATAATTCATCTGCCAGGGATGAAATGGCCTGTGGATCCAAAAGACTGAGGGTTATGGTGGGCAAGAGATGTGACCGTCCATCGGGGAAGGAGATTCATATCGACACACACTGATACGAGAAAATGGCTTTGCATGATTGGGGTGTTCAAGCCTAATAAAGTCAAGATAATGGACTGTGATTAACTTACAGTGACCGTTTAAGACAGATGTGCAAAAAGCATGTATTTCTGAGGAGCCCACATCAACTCTCTGCTGTTTGTGGACTGTACTGACAACCAACAAGATCAAAACAGGAGGGACTTAATTTACACAATTTTCTATTTTGCCCAGATGTAGTGGATTAGCCAAATTCATAATTATTTATTTTAACACAGAGGCTACGAGGCTACGAGTCTAACGTAGTAAGCATACTCTAAAATGATACTCTAAAAGGCAAATGATTCCCAAAAATGTCTGTCAATCCACTCAAACCAAGCTCTTTATATTGGTGGTGCAGAATCTATATAGGCTGTGTGGTACATAATGCAGTAAGTTGGTGCAGGATGAGTGACATTAAAATAAGCTCATCCAGCACCAAATTCTGATTGATCAGAGAGGGGATCTGGACCATGATATATTAATTAGCATTCGATGCAGTTCTCCTGCAACTCCTGCAATACATGCATCTACACCAAAATGGAACGTGTAAAAGAAGAAGTGTCAAAGTGATTAGACATCATATTCTCCACCAACTTGCCTTGTCTGCATGTAAATTGGTGCCATCTATTTCTACTCTATATGATTACAGTCAAACGTATCCCACAATAATACCTGCTAACTGTAAAAAAACAAGAATTTATGATGTGGTAAATAACATTATGCTGTGGCAAATGCCTATTTTTGAAGTCTAAACCCTAAATATGCCAATAAAACATGCTCACAAAACACTTTACCACCTCAAGCATGATCACAAACTGGGGGAAGGACGACAACAATTTACCGTTTGTCGCACATTCAGCACAGATCCATTGTTAGGGTTAATGTTTTTACAGAGAAAACAACAATCTTTTCTGTGTTCAGCTTCTAAATGCAAGATCAATGAAAAGCCTTATAATGTTCTTCAATAATAGTTTGTGGTCTTTGAAGTCATATACCGAGTGCGTGAAATCAATACACTGGGATCTTTATGCAACACAACAGTGACTACAGAGTAGTCAATCCACTTAAAGCGGGGTTGAATAGGAGATTCAGTTCAAAACAACTTGAATAACCTACAGAAGGTGGACAATATCCAGCAACTGTCAGAACTGAAGTGTTCGGTGCTATTCTTTTCCTTTTTGTATCCGTTTTGGTCTAAAATATAAGGCCAAAGCTCGAAAGTGATTTAAGAAAGCATAAGGCCACGAAAACTGCACTTAAGTATACAGAACTTAGCTACAGGCTTTTTCGTTTTTTTAGTGCTGTAAAGTGATTAATTTAAATTCATTAGTTAAAGGGATAGTTCACCCCAAAATGAAAATTTGATGTTTATTTGCTAACCCCCCCGGCATCCAAGTCGAAGGTGACTTTGTTTTCTCAGCAGAACACAAACGCAGATTATTAGCTTTAGCCGTAGCAGTCTG
>JBBKCR010000034.1:2256175-2271915 GCA_037577295.1 Ladigesia roloffi | reverse complement strand
ACCCCGTGGCTTGTGACGACACATTGATGTCTTAAGACATGAAACGATTGGTTTTTGTGAGAAACTGAACAGTATTTCTATTATTTTTTTACCTCTGAAAGACGACCGTTTAGGCTTTGATTATTAGTTTTTTTCCCCAACTCTCTCACATTTTTAAAAGCTGTGAGATAAAAACAAAACTTACTTTTGAATAAAAAATGCCAGAGAGAAGCTATGTCTAAAGACAAAAACATAGCTTTAAGTAAGGAGCCAGGAACTGAACCTCGGACCTAATGGTCCAGAGGCAAGAATCCTAACCACTGAGCTACCTCCACCCCAGAGTAATTGAGTTCACTTTTGCGAAACACACATATTACCCCTTTATTTGTCCTAATCCCTGTCTGGTTGTACCTTAAAGATAAATTGTCCATTTAACAGCGTGTGCTTATCTTCCATCACTAGCAAGTGGCTGAGATTGAGTCACTTCTTATAATACTGTCCCCACTGATAAAACATGTTGTACTGCAATGCAGAGGGGTGTTTAGTTTTCACAGTAACCACACAATCAATTTATTTTAAAGCATTATAGAAGACATGCAAATGCAAATATTTAACGCGATACTTTTTAACAACACTAGTTATTCTCTTCCACTGATCTGACTCATGTCATTTAAAAAGTTTCAGCTACTGAGACACTGGAACACTGATCTTGCTGTGATGGGGGAGACCGAAAATAAAAAAAAAACAGGAAGATTCAAGAGGTAAAGAGAGAAGAATGTTTGTTAAAATGTTGTAGCTCAGCCTATAGTTTTCTCTAAAACTCCACAAATGGTCTCACAAAAACTTGTGCTACATAACCGTTTGTGTCGTCCACAGATACGTGGTGGCGAGTGATGCATGACTATCTGTGAGGTTACTGAGGGCAAGCAGACAAAATAAAGGTCTTCTCTATCTCTCTCCATCCCACTGAAGGTTATCTGGTGGCACACACCAGCCGGTTATCTATCATTTGAGAGCACTACTTTTCTGCTCCTCCCAGTTCTGTCACCTTAGATAGCCTAGCACATTCATTTTTCCAAACTTCTTTTTTGCTTTTTGTTAAAACCTGGTCTCCATCGTTTGGTCACATTTCATTGCGCAGGAAAAAAAGTGCAATTATTGCTGGTCAAAACAAAAGACATGCTGATTATTCAGTCATTAATAGGTAAAACCTGTTTCAGCAAAGTAAACAAAGCTTTAGAATTGTATTATGCCAGGTACTTTATAAAGTACAAGATAGCAACTTAAGTAGATGTATTTGTCGTTGAAAATAGTAATGTATTATTATGACAAAGATCGCAAAATTATTAACATGGTCAGAACATCATAATTCAACAGAGTGGAAGCATCTACAGTGGACCTTCAGAGGGCTGTAAGCAGGTGCAGCAGGGGTTACATGACGTGAAAGAGGAAGCACTGTGGTTTGGGTTTGCAATGCCACTCTTCATGTGTGGCCAGCTGACCTTGGATGAAGGGGCAGATGTAAATCCTCTGCTGTGAAAGCAGATGGAGGCGGAGATAATGGCAGAACAAGCAGGGATGAGGCGGTTCGAAAGTCTTTGCGAGAGTTATTGACTGCAGCTTGAACTTTATTTTGAAAAAGCTCCCACTTGCCCTGTGTCATGGCAGAGCCGGAAATTTGACCAGCCGTGTGTGAACAGAGCACAGATCAAATCCAGACCAAGATTTAGAGAGCCAAAACCCAGGGCAGGCTGGTAGAAGGGAAAAAAAGGCATCGTGTGACCATCAAAATCCTCTAACACACAATACACAGGGTTTACTCTGATAGGTACATTGGTACGAAGGCAGCCTCACACAAAACATCTCATGACATCAAGTTACATCATCTAAATGTTGTATAAAGTATCTCCTGCTTAAACAATTTGAAAAAATTTTCTATTCCCCTATTTTTCAAGGACATCAGATGACAGGTCAATTGAAAAGACTGTGATTGGTTGGGATGGCTCCCATTGTTTTCAATCAGATATCTATTTGAAGACTGTCAGCAGAAGGTCCTGCCGACACAACTGTCCCTCAAACAAGCCCCCTGCAGCAAGTGGTGTTTGCTTTAGCTATGATGTATTTTGCTCACTTGCTGGGTTTCTCGGATATAAAATAGACACTAGATAATGAATTTGAAGTTATCTTTTCAGAGCTATGCCAAATTCATTCAAATTATTCATTGAAGCCGTTTACTAACCTGCAGGAGTCCCATTTGAATCCTCATCTCATTTATCATGCCCTTTGTGGCTGTGATCCGCTAGAAAAAAGTTATAGATACCCAAAGGTGTGGATCAAGTCATACACTAATCACTGAAAGTTAAAGCAAGACACAGCAGGCCTGAAACATGCTACTAAAAGCATTACATCAGCAAGGAAATCATCCCAATGATAAACAGACATTTGATGCAACATGCAGGCTAGGTTTTGCAATGACTATTTTGCAATATATTTTCCATGATCCTTATTTCTGGGCAAAGGAAAGTTTTTAATCAATTTTCTCATGTAAAGAGCTACTAATTCCATATACTAAGACACCGGAATGCATGTGACCCACGGGTGGGGTTCCTGAATACCGTATTCATAAAAACGCTTTATTAGTGCCTTACCGAATACCATATCCGGGCTCGGCTTCACCCCTACCAGGGAGCAGTGTGAGGATGGTACCTTGCTCAAGGCTACCAGCTTAAGGTTTTGATCACAGAACTTCCGTATCTTAAAGAAAAACATAAATCCAAACAGAAATGTGTTGAGTGTGATTCTACTGAAGTTTTTTTTTATTACAAAAAACCTATGAGAGCTGCTCATACTGAATATGTTCAGACACAAGCAATCAAGCTCCTATATATAATATATAATATAATTCTTCCAGCAAAAGACCACAACTGAAGTTCTTGAAAATAAATGTGTAGACAATGTAAAACTTCACTGTACTGTATATAAACTCCACCAGCCTCCACGTGTGTGGGATGAAACCACATTCGAAGAACACAACCGGCTTTGAACTGTCTACCACCAGGCCTAAAAAACAAATCTGGTGGAAACACTGACAGCAAGAATCAGCTCATCCTGGGAAAGACGAAGATGTATCTCACCTCGCCATAACCTCTCTATGTTTTAGGTCTTCGTGAAATTATTCCACTGCTTGTTAATCTGTCAGATTTTAGAGTGTAAATCTATCTTCCATACACTGGACTGATGTTAATTCTCTGATAGAGGGTAATAGAGTAGCAGGTCATGAGATGGAGCACAACAGTGAGAAATGAAGTGTATAAAACATACATCAGAGACTTACTGTCAGATTATTTCCCCAGTTCAAACCAACTGTTTTGTACTCTACGTGAGGAAGAGAAACCTGCCATTCAAGTGCAAACCAGCTGGGAGAGCTAAAGAGGAGGCCGAGGAGGACGTCTAAATCCTCTGAAACTCTTGCCGTGTCTCCTGGAGGATGGTGTAAAACTCCTCTGTACATGAATTTGCCTCAGCATGGTGCATGATGCAGCTGGCTAGCACAGTGCCAAACCTACGGATGACTTATTCTAAAGAACATGTTCATTGGATTTGCTCATTCTACACTACTTCGAACCTTTTCGGATAAGTCATCGCAAACACCCCCACCCCAAACAACAGCAACAGAAACTGTAAAAATCTATGCTGCAAAAACTTTCATTGCTTTGCTTTCCAAATGTTTAATGGATTGACTCTGCTCATTTTATGGACTAGATTACAGCCATTAAAGTAATTGAAAAGCTACGCCGAAACCCACTTCTTTTGTTAAAGACCGTAAGAGGTATTTGACAGATGACTGCCTTACAATTACGTAGCTGACGAATAAAGGCAAGGAGCTCTGATGACCGATCGTGCAAGAATAATCACCACAAATGATCTTTAATAAGCCATGGAGGATAAGAGAGATGGAGGCATTGCAGGAAGAGAATGTTTGGTGCTTTAAAGGGGAAAGTGAGGGGAGATGAGAGAAGCATCAGGTTTTACTGGGCAAAAGTCACTGTGAAGGAAAAAAAAGATGCAGACAGATAAGTAATGCATTCATTGCTCTGAAGGACAGTCAGAGCAGACAGCGTCCTCTCAGATGGTCAACTTGGTCAGTTTTTGCTAAGAAGATACAATATCAGCACATGTTGTTAGGGGTAATGAATGTAATGTGAAGATGTTGATGTGACCTACAGAAGCCTTTTATGACAATTGACTTTATCCATCATTGACTTGTGTAAAGGCTAATTACAACAATTATCCATTGTCATTCCACTTTCTTGGGTAAAACTGATGAAAGAAGCCTGCTTGTTGGAAGTGATGTTCACTTTTTTAAATGATGTGATTGTACTAGTTCTGTTCAGCTGAGGAACTACTTTCTGTCAAAAGAAATCATCCTGAAAAACTTAAAGAACACTGACCAACTGTTTCCATTCCAACTTATCAGATAACAAAATACTGACATTTTATGAACATTTCTGAAATATTGTGACATATTGTTATCATATTGTCCAATTCTAGACAAACAAAGGTTGTACGCTGGAATGACCTACAGCATTGGCCTTCAGCTGCTGCCTGTGATTAAATCACAACCCCTCTCGTACTCTGTTGCTTTACAGAATGACAAAAAAATCAAATTCATTTCTCAGCATTTGAGAGAAGTACCTCGAGTGTTGTTCAAATCGAATGTGGAAAATTTACTTCAATTAATTAATCTGACTAGAGCCAAGTGAAGTAAAATTAAAATCTTTAATCAATGATTCAGAAAAATGTTTAGGAATAACTTGTTAAACATGCAGAGTTTATCTGACTGTTTACAAATCTAGTTATCGGTTTAATGACATTCTCCACGTTCATTAATATTCATGAACAGATGAACAGAGAAGGCCTATTTGCACTCATTACTAAATAATCCTTTACAGTTTCTAATTTCAGCAGCTGTAATTATAAAGCTTTATAGGCTATATAAGCACAAAGTGGTGGTCTGAGATTCAATCATTGTTTCCAAATTGATGGCCAGTGGGCACAGCTGCAACTACAAAGTTTAAAAGACGTAAGAGTGTCATAAACAAAGCAAAACAACAATAAAAGAAGAAATTGGTAGAGCGCAATTCAGAAATATATTCCTTCGATGCAGTCACAAACATCCGAATGGTTTAAAAGCTCTGATGAGAGCAGGATTACAAACAGCTGAATAATTCATAGCCTAGAGGGTTCATTCTTTTAGACTTTAAATCAGGTTTCAAAATATGGCAATATCTGTGCTGACGCTGGAAGTTTTCTTAAGGGCTTGAATATTGGCAGGGAAGGAGACACTTTTCATGTGCTTACACTGGATGTGACAGTGCTATAGAGCAAAAAGAAGGAAAGCTGTCCAACAGAGGGTCAAGGGAAAAGCTCTGAAGTTTAGCTGCTGTTTAAGTGTCGCCACGGTCACTCCATATTCTCATGTGCCTGTCAAGCCTCGATGTGTCCTATTATGAAAACATAAAGGCTGGAGAAAGGAGGAATTAAAATATAAAACCAGAGCCATCAAGCTGATGAAGTGCTCTATTCATCACAAAGTAAACTTCACAGAGGTGACTTTAACTCTTACAGTTATTACTTTTATTTTGATATGCCATTCAAATATAATTACATAATTGATTACATATTTATTTATCTTTATTGACAGCTTCAAATCTGTTTTATCTGAGGTAGTTTCAATGACAAGCCATGACAAAAAACAATGGCAAAAAAAATAATTTAAGGCTTTCGTCAATACTCAAGTGTTATCATTGTATCAGGAAGTCATTATTAAGCCATGCTTTGCAGTCTGAATATTCTCCACAAGGGGGATCAAAGGGCCCTGAATTCAGTTTGACTTACAGAAGTATTCTTCTCTCGTAATAGGCAATCAGGAAAGTCCCTAGTATCCTACATTAGTACCGTAAACTGTGACTGGGCCCCCTTGAGGAGTTGGGCTATGGCACAGTTCTGCTGGACTCAGACGTGACCTCCACTCCTGATTATCTAAATACCTTCTTGCACTACTCCCTACATAAAGATTTTAACACTTAGAACTCTTCTGGTTCTCACACTGACTTGACTGTTTTCTCAAATATGGATAAAAGCATTTGCCAAATAAATGTAATATAACCCAACGTATGTGATGGCCAAGCACGGAATGCGACTGTCCCATTTAACAAACCTGACAGCAAAGGGCTAACTTTGCCCTACTTCAGAAGTGCAGCATTTGCTGGAAAAATGGATACAAGACAGCCTATAAGAACAACTGGACAAAACACACAAGAACTTCAATATTGGTATAATTTGGTAAAATGTGAGACTATCAGCTTAGGAATAACAATGAACCACTGAACAATGTGGCAAGGAGCTAAAACATTGCCGGTTCAGAATCTGAAGGTACATCTGGCAGCTCAGTGGATTAAAAAGGCTGAAGCAGTGAGTGATGTGATGACATAAGTGAGCTTGTGTCCACAACATTAAGTGCAATAAGAGTGATGGCCAGCGGGGGGTGGGGTGGTGTTACAATCATGCTTGGGCATGGTTCAATTGTGAGATAGGTAGCAGCAATGACAAGGAACTATGTTTTAAACTTTTGTTGGTTCATCAAACATATGATCACAGTCATGTTCAACCACACATATAAGTACTCATCACAAACCTTATTCATTATCAATCAGCATTTTATAGTTCATTTCTATTTATAAGGAAATTTCATTGTCTAAATTAATCGGCTAAAGCAGTTAGCTAGCCAGTTCTTCAATTTGTTCTCAGACCCTCAGCTATACTGAACAAATGGGTGAGTGAGAAGCAGCCAAACAAATTAATCTGTGCTTTGGTATTTCTATTTGTGCAAACACTGGTATTTTTATTTGTGCAAAAATTGTACACCTCTTAATCACTCTTGCTTTAGCTTTTCAGAAACAATGGACACACTTGTTACATGGATAGAGTTCTAGGCAAAATATGGAATCTCTTCAAGCTACACACGTAGGGCGGGCAATTCTTGTAGCCTAGTACGCTCAATGATCACTGTTAGGACATAATAATGATGAACATCCCTACTTGTTGCTCCCTGTTCCAAATAGCTAGGAAGTCTTTTATTTTATGATGTATTATCTACATTTTAATTTCATTGCTCACAGTTTCAATGTCCAGTTTCCCTTCAGTTCTGGACTAACACCTGTAGACTGAAATCAAATCCATAATGATTCATAAGAATTTATAGCTCCCATTTAACACAAAATATACCTTTATTGTCAACACAATTTTCTATCAGTGTTTTATCACCCTTTAAACGTGTCTAAAAAAATAATTTATGTGAAATACTGCTGGGGCCTAAACAATTAATTCATGAATTTTGATGAATCACAAAATGTTTTGTGTTTGGAACCTGCCATTTCTGGTAGATTTAATGAGCTACGAGTGAGAAACAGACTCAAATTATACAATGTAATGAAATAATCAGTGAAATAATCACCTGCTTAAAAAATATCATTCAAATAAAAAATGACTTTCAATACAGAGAAACAGAAACATGCATCGAATATGGGGTTCCATTTCAAGTCACAACAGTTTGTTGCAGTTGACTTTGTCACCTCATGTCAAAAGCACACTTGTCAGCTATGATTAAAATAAAACAGGTGTTAAAAAAGTGAGACAGAAAGAAAGAAAGAAAGAAAGAAAAGAAAGGGGGCGGTCTGACTTTGAGTGAGCAGCATGAAAGGAGAACTGCGGGCCATATTTCCGAAGCTCTAATGGTCGCCATAAGCATGAGCACACATCCAAAGGCCTTTAATATCCTGTTACTCACTAGCGCGCGCTAAAGGCCTGCTTGGTGGAGGACGTTTTATAGCCCCATTAGGAGCAAATGATGAATGCATCCGAGGCTTTGAGCAAGGTGCTAGCTTTTTTCAGTCCAGACAAACGCAAGCCTGGCCTGCCACATACATTTGAACCTCACTGCTGAATGAGACGCCCGCGAATAGACCTGGCCTTCTGAGTCTACCATCTGCAGGCAAGCAGTGTCACTGAACATGTTCTTTTGATAAATCACTTCCCACCTAGAATGCACACTAATATGGGCAGAAGCAGGATGAAAAGAATCAGTTTGGACAGCCTGAGAGGGGCTGTTTAGGCAAGCTATAAGCGCAGGTTGAAAAGGCCTTTCCGTTGTGGACCACTCTTTTGATGAATACAGCTCGGAGCTCGCACAAAATGAGAAAGGAAGGAAAAAAAATCTAACCAGCGGCCAAATGATGCCGATTCGGAAGGTGAAAATGCTTTCCCTGCCTCTCCGCCTGGGTCAAGTCACACAGCCGCTTTCTCTTCGATGAAAGAAATAGCTTTCCTGATTCACTCGCACTTCCTGGCAAAGGCTGCTTTATATATTCAGCAACAACAATCAAACCCCAGACAATATAATCTTTCCCTGTCATTCATACCTTGACTTAATATAAACCCATATGTGCAAAGCTCCCTGATTTATAACTGGATTGCTTTTCCTGCCCCACTTCATAAATTAGTTTTTGATCCAGAGTTACGTCCTGCACATCAAACAACTCTTGCTGTGTTAAGTGCTGTCTGTGGCGTTTTGGTTTGACATGTGCATAAATTAAAGTATTGTTATGGACTCAGTAAGCAGAAATAGCAGCTAGCGTTACTCTATCACTCCTTCCCCACTGAGCACTAAAATATCTCTCCAAAACATTGCTCCCTTAGGGACGTTCTGATCTCGTACAGACATATTTTAATAGATTGGTTGTTGGCTATATTAAGCCTGATCCCATTTTCATTCTTTTTATAAATTCTTGTGCGCTCTACTTACACCATTGCCATGGCCAAAACAGACAATCTGTAACACACAGTGGTTACAGGTGTTTTGGAACTTAAAATAAAAATGACGAAAGGAAGAATGAAATAAAGTCAGAATGTGCCTGTTAGACCCCAGGACCACTGGGATATTGCATGTCCAGTGCATCATTTGAGGAAATTCAGGTGGGACAAGTCAAAATATGTCAAAACAGCATTTAAAAGGTAGAACTAACTTACAGAAACATTAAGTGAAATAGGCATTGATTTATGTGCTACCTATATGTTTCCAGTCCACTTACCACCTTCTTTTCCTTTATTTTTCTCTCTCTCTCTCTCTCGGAATATTGTAGAAACTCAATTTTTAAGACAAAAGAGGCAAACAACTGATTAAAATACATTTTTCATTCTGATATGACTGGTGTAAAAACAAAAGCACTACAGGAAGTTCCTTTCTGAGTTTTAGGTGGGTTATGTTGTATATATAACAAGGGAAGCTCAATTGCGGAAATCGTCAGGTATACAAAGCCTTATGCAATCATAGAAATTTATACTACGTAAAGTATATACCATTAAAATAACTGAAAACACAATCACAAAAAGGAAAGAGTGGAAATATTTAAATGGTTAAAAGTAGCTGTAAACTAATTAGAAGGACATGGTTTGGTTCGTATTACATTCCCAGCCTTCATATATACTTCTTCAAATTCTCCAGCAGAAAGGTTTTACTCAAAAATAATGTTATCAGCCATATGATGTGAATTATTACTGGGCTACAAGGAGAGGTTTGGAAAAATATAATTTATATTCCAATATTAGAGTTAATGAGCAGTTAAGTATGTTTACTAATTAAATAGCCTTTTAAAATAGATTCTTTCTCAAACTGTATTTTGTAAGAGATTCACTTCGCTTTCCTCCACATATTCTATCAGACACTGCTTCTATCTCTGGGCACTTTATGGGCTTATTATTTTCAGAAAATGCTTTTGGCAGCTAAAACACTACCACTCTGTGAGCCAAGGTGAAAAGAGATCTAACTGAGGAACTGTCCTCACAAGGTCTAAATTTTTGGGTGTACAGTTCTTAGGCTGGGTGCAAGCTCGTGGGAACCTAAAACAGCTTCATAAATAGCTTCTTAAGAGTATTTTGTCCTTCTGAAGAAGATAAAAATATTCCCATTTGTGCCTAATTGTTCTCCTTTGAACAATGTCAAACAGACAGCATGGCATTAAGCACTTTAATAAGCCTTTTTCATGCATCAAACAGTTATTAAAACATTTATGTGCTGCTTTTAGAGCACCAAAAACCTTTAGAGTTCCATTTCATAGAACAATATAGTTCCCAATTCCTCACAGAAGAACTTCCCTAGGCTATAAAACCAATGGACAAGGACTCTAAGGTAAGTTCACCACCTACAGAATCAGATCTGCATCCACACTAACAAGCTCTTTGTGGGATTTGTTGGTAATGACTTCTTATCTATTTGTGTGTTCGCCTTTAAAAGCATGCCTGGCTAATTGTGAGGGAGAGAGGATGCATATGGGCATCCGCCTGGCTGCCTAGCGCACATCCCAAATGAAGCAGCATGAATCATTCAAATGATGGATGCTCCGGGCACAGGCGCACGCTGCGTACGACAACAGCCAGGCATGTCGGAGATGTAATCAATCCAGCAGGAGTGCCGCCGATTATACCATCAATGACTAATGAACGTCACACACAATGAGCTCAAGTGAAAAGAAACAGTGGCATATCAAACCAGTAGTAAAGGAGAGGAAAGAAGAGTGATGGGGGGAGGGAAATTATTGGTTCAAATACCATTTATTCAAGTGGGTCCTGCAGGCTGTTCGATGGTTGACGTGGGATGGGTTTGGGGGAGGTCACGCTATGTGCTATTTCTTTGTTAACAAAAAACTGATAAAGTCAACTCTGTCAGCCATAACATTAAAACCACTTGCTTAAGATTCCGTAGATTCCCCTCATTCCACTAAAACAGACATGGCTCTCTCAAGACCTCTGCGGGTGTGTTGTGGTACCTGGTACCAGTAGACTGCAAGGTGGGACCTCCATGGAGGTCCAGCACATGCTTGATCTGATATTAGATCTGTGGAATTTAGTGAAAAAAAGTCAATGCCTTGAACTCTCCAACCACTTGAGAACATTTGAAGTGACTTCCTAAATCAGTGCACTAGGTCTACAACACTGGTTAGGTAGGTGGTTTCCATCCACATGGTAGGATTCAAGGTTTTTCAGCAGAACATCTCTTCTCCAGGGAATTGACACATGTGCACCCGTCTGTCCACATGATGTAAAGAAAACAAGATTTACTGGATCAGGTCAACATTTTACAGTGCTCCATGGTACAGTTCTGATGCTCATGTACCCACTGTATGCACTCCGTGGAGGACAGGAGGAAGTATAGGCACGCTGACAGGTCTGCAGCTCCACAGCCCCTGTGTTTTGGCATCTTTCTATCACTACCAGCAATTAGTGATAAAGCAGATTTTCGGTCTAGCCATGACTGGCATCAGTGAGTCTTGCCCATGACCCTGACCCTGGGTCTCTAACTGGAGTGACCACTTGATACCACAAAACCTCACACACCTGCTGTTTTGGAGATGCTCAGACCCAGTCATCACAAAGCTGCTCAGTATCCAACACAACAACTTCAAGAACTGCTTGTTCACTTGCTGTCAACCACATTCTACCACTTGTCAGGTGTCTATGTTAGCAGGTAAATGAGCTGCAAAAACTACATTATTTGCTGAAGGCCATTTAAACACTACATGAGGAAACTACTGCAGCAGGACAGCCCAGAACACATATAATTCAAGCTCATAATAGTTTTCAACTTTGTATCTCACACTGTGTACACAGGGACAATAATGAACAACATTACTTTAATAAGCTGGTGATTTCTAGCATTTTATGTCATAATGAGCTGATTAATTATTCAATTCTACATGGTATTTGAGCACATTTTATGCTTAAAACAAGCTGCATTCATAAGCTTCCAATTCTTAAATTCATTTGAGTGCCCTTCTTACATTTATCTCCAAAATGCTGAGATCATCATGCAAATGCAGCACTCCATAAACTCCTACTCATAAAACCTAACTTCTCATAAATTCATGAACAGCGTCTAGATTCAATGTTGAAAAGAAAATCATCGCTGCGTGTCTGAGAGGGTGTTAGTGGTTCAATTAGTAATTGCATCATGCTGTGTTTACAAGTTCTAGTTAAAAAAATTTGTCCTCATAGCAGAACTGGTGGCAAAGGTTGGGAAAATTGTACATGGCTCCACTGAAAACAATGGAATATCCAGTTTGCCATTGTCTGTTTACTGCCAATATGTAAACGTAGCACATAGTTGCTGGTTTTGACATGTAATTTTTTATGAGCCGTTACTTTAAGCGAGAGCATTTTCATAACATTTACAATGTTATGGTTTATTAAGATTTTAATACAGGAAGTATTTTGGGTCAAAGACAAAAATGAGGCCCAGTCGTAGTGCCACCTCTGTTAGCAACTTAATGAGGTTGCAGGAAAATATGATTATTTAGGTGTAAAGCAGTGCTAAGCAGATAGCTATTAGCTTCCATTACTTGTTAGCAACATTTGCCTCATAGCTCAAGTGCAAAACTAAACACCCAATTAATTTTTATAACTAACTACATTTGAGGTAAAGTGAAAAAATAGATTTTGGTCTTATCCATCACCTGATCCAAAACTTCAATTTACACCAAGAACATTTCCTACACAGCATTGTGCAACTTATGATCAGAAATGTATTGGTGACAGAAGTGTTTTTCTGATTCTGTTTTTGAAGGATCTTGGAAAAGCTGCTCTACTCCGTACCTTTCAGTCCTGAACTAAAAGCCCAGGTTTAGCTGGTGACAGCTTTCAGATCCACAGCCTGACGTGCAAGCTGCCATTCACACACTGAGAAGAGAGACTGATTGTGCAGTGGCCGGTCGACCAAAGAGGTAACAAGAAACCAGATTAAATCTGTCTCACCCTCCTCACCACCTCCCCACCTCCCCCCTCTACAGCTACAGCAGGGTCTAAGAAAGCCTAGCCCTGTGCATGGTGTCAGTCATGCTCTGCTATCATTTTTCCTGTCTGATACAAGCTCTGCTAATGGAGGCTTAGAAACAGGTACATGGTACGGTTCTTGCCTGAGAGTCAGTTGCTCAGAAGGAGGGTCTGGTTTTCAAGTTGATTTCACAACTATTTTAATGAAGGCAGATAAGCACAGTCACAACATCCAGATGAAATAAACCCAGAGGACATTGTGTCATACTCTGCCAATGGCATGGAAAAACAAATGTATTGTAAAAAGGTTTGACACTATGTTAATTTAGTTCAAGTAAAAAAAATCAATATATGGAGACTAAGTTGTCTAAAACAGCCCATTTGGAATGATATGTGTTATGGTATCACACAAAACATTAGATTAAGATCAATACATTACTTTCCTTTTCAAAAATGATGCCTTAAGCCTTGGTCAATTTTTTTATTTCAAAACTACTAAGCTTTAAAATAAGCTATTTTTAATTGATACACTTCAGTTCAATTAAGCATTTCAAAGGATTTCTGTCACACACCAAAGGAATACACAGCTAACAACGTGCCATTACACAATGTCAGTGTGTGCTGTTTCACTCTAGATTTGTTACAGGACTACATCTTTTTTCACTCTGGTAATCAATCAAGCATTTTCTGCAGATATCAGCCCATTCCCGGTAGCTGGTATTGAATCTGACAGCCTAATTATCCAACATAAGCATTCCTTAGGAATTAATTTGAGGTTATAACAAGTATTTTAACCTAGATTTTATTTTAATGCAGCCAGTGAAACAAATGTCATATATGTAGCCCAGTCTTAAAGGCTTAGGAACAAAAAGTATGTTTAATTCTAAAAGATCATGGGAAATGGCCATGCAAGAATGACATATGATTGTTTTATTGTAAACAATACCACACAGCTGGTCTAAGTGGACTAAAAGAGGGCCCTTTAAATGCCTACAGCCTGGTGTAATTGGTGAATGTTATCCATAGTAATAAGAATGCTGCAGGATTTTTCATTTTTCACAGCTTCCATTTTATTGCAAAGAGGAAAATACTGAATATCAATGCAGTTCCTGGAGGGCCCTCTTGTTCATTGACTTGTAGAATCAAATAAAATATATAATACTTTTAAGACATGCGCACAAACATGCACACTTATTAAAGGATGCTGCTGAGTTGGTTAAGTCCAGCACTGGACCGCAGCCCTGCTGAGATGCTACATTCATGCTGCAAGGCAGTCGCTGGCTCAGAAGAGGAGACAAGAGCAATCTATTAGTGATGTTGTTAATGAATAATGCATGAGCTGCACGCTGGCATTTTGCATTATCAGGGGAAAAAAACATCGGAGACGGTATTTTTTGATATCAAGAAAAGAGCTTTCAGTGCACTTAATTCATGTACAATTTGCCTGAAACGCTCTGACAGCTTTACGCCTGCCAGTGTGTCATTTTAACACCCTTCACCACCATATAGCAGTGGCACTACACACTTCCACCTTGACACTGAGGCAACGCTCCAGTGATACCCAGACGCCAAGGAAAATTCTGAAGTGTCATCTTCATCTGTGAGGGGAACACTGGAAAGGGGGGTGGCTGTGTTCATCACTCCCTCCCTTAACATTCACCATGGAAACAAGACAACTGCCAACACCTGCCATTTGCGAAAAGGCTCACCGATGCCCCCCACCCCATTCAAAATTGCCACATCGAATGGATCACTTACCATGCCAGCCCATTGAATAGGGGAAGGAGACCTCAAAAAGGTTGTCGTATTTCGTCAGGAGCCTTTTCATTATGGACGCCAAACCTGTAGTGAGTGAGAGAAAGACAGAGAGAGGAAGAGAGAAAGAGAGACAGAGATAAAGAGAGAAACAGAGACAGAAACAAGAGATAAAAGCTCAAACTGGGCAGAATTGACTTCAATTTACCTCCAATATTGGCTGGGCTTTAGCCAGCCTTGTCTCATTACCCACACACCACACTAAACCCCAGGCTCTCCAGTCACAGGCAAAAGCTGCATTCATTCGGTTTCACAGTCAATATATAACACCACACATGCACACACAAGCACAACCACTCTTATCATTGTATCCCTGCTGACAGGACAAAATGTCACATCTTCCAAATGCTAACTTTTAAAGAGAAGGAAAAATGTGATTTTGGACCAGTTCTTTGGTCCAGTCATCATTGCATTTCCAAATAAGCCAAAGGGTAAATATAAAAGCTAAAATTTTATATTTCTAAACTTTAAAAAAAGGAACAATTAATCCTAAAAGTAAAAAAATAATAAAATGAACAACATATCGAAGTCTACCATGACCCTATGACGGAGTCAAGTTCTTCTTTCAAGGTTAACAGAAGTTTGAAAGAGGATTTTCCTTCTTGCAAAGCAACAAGTGTCCAATTGATTTGAAAAGATTGACAATAGAGCACATCTTAGATTAAATAAGGCAACAGGGACACATGTGCACAGAGACACCAAGCGAAAATATTACAATTTGAGACTTAATACTGAATCAGTCAATTTCCATCTGTAAAAAAAAGTATGTGGTATAAATAAAAGATATTGCACTGCTGTTCTTAATTGTTTGAGTTGAGCTGGGCAGAAAGAGAGAACAATACAAAGAAGTTTTATAGCTTTTTAAAAATATATTTATTATAATTTCCCAAAACATAGGTCAGCCTTACTGTACAGGTGGCAAAATTATAATAATAACAATACACTTTTTTATACTTGTTTTTTACATCGATAAGTAATGGTATCTAATAGGGATGAGCGAGTACAGCATTATCTGTATCTGTATCTGTATCTGTATCTGTTAAACAGATGAATTATCTGTATCT
>JBBKCR010000034.1:2241285-2255998 GCA_037577295.1 Ladigesia roloffi | reverse complement strand
TCATACTCGTACTCGGCCAAAGTGCTTTATCCGTACCGGATACTCGTTTCAGCCGAGTATCCGGCTCATCCCTAGTATCTAAGTATATAACAGGCATGATGCATTTAAAAATACAACAAAAAATGTGTACAAATTAATAGTACAAATAATTTTTAATAAACTTAATTACACTAAATCCAATTAAAGAGCCGGGATTATGCTTTGTTTGTAATGAAACCTGCAGTCAGTCTTCATCAAGTACTGATATCATTATATGCTCAGAAAAGCAAACTGATCAATAAATATAGTAATATTGCCCAATGTTTCTATACAACATATTTTTTGTGTGCAACACTTTGCAATTCTAAATAGAGAATTTTATCATTTCTGTGAAGTATAAAAATGTTCTTTGTTTTCAGTGGGCGAAGGCATGATGTAAGGGTTCATGATAGGCCAATACTCCGCAAGCCAATTCTGACCCACAGGCCACACTCTGAGCAGCTCTGTTACAGTCATTTAAAGCTATATAACTCAGATGACTTTCTGCAGGCTCAATCATTCACAATTTTTTTTATAGAAACCTTTGAAACTGAAAGGAACTAGGCATCTGGGTGCCTCCCTTACGAGTAAAATGGGAAAAAGTGGTGGGGTTTACAGTTTTGACACACCCACACCCAAATGACTAGACTTTTTTTTCTGACATCACTTACAAATAGTAGGAATTGTGATTATAAGCTCTTATGTTGTTGGAAAAAAAAAACAATAAAAAAACTGAGGAAACCAGAATCAATCTGTGTTACTACATGGAACCCTGACCTTGAACTCAAATTGTATCAAACCTCATTTTGTTAAATGCAGTGGTTTTATATATGTAAACTAGCTTGTATCCAGCCAAAACATCCACACTATTGGAGAATAATAAATGAAAGTTTGTTCAGTAAGACAAAGGCCCTGGATATTTGCAGTCAATAATGTGGATTAAGGGCTAGGTCAGAGGCCTCCGGTCCCTAAGCAGCCACTCAGACTAGAATAATTGATTGTGCAGAGAGCGTATCACATGCTCTGGGATAAAGACAGATAGACATGCCTCATTACAATTCATATTATGCGTGTTCTCTGTTCTATGAAATACTCATAAACACAAGCAATCATAATGACAATCACAAATGAAGGCAGGCAGACTTAGTGTGAAATATGACTCCGGAAAAATCAATTGCGATCACACTGATGCGGAGCAGAAGAGTGACAAACGTGAGGTAAACAATGGAAACTGCTTAAATAATATAATGCAGCTTATGCACATCGTATTACCATGCAAGATATGTCATTTGATCAATCACCTCCATTTAACCTATAACCTGCAGTTTATCAGAATCAGAAACAGAAAACTTTATTTATCCCGAAGGAAATTGTTTGTGGTGAAATTTTTTACTGTAAATCCAGAACTTTCGATGTACTTTTTTTTTATTTTATTTTTTTTACACCATTAAAGTCAACAGATGCACTTTGTGTGAATATTTCACGCTGAAGTTCTTATGATTTCTGGAATTATATTTACATTTTTGCTCATTTTTTAATCATATTTGGATTCAAAGTGAACAAGTGCTGCTATACTGCTCTTATTTCATGAAGTTAAGTAGGGATAAATAAAACGGAGCTTCTGGTCGCACAGTGGTACATTTGGTAATGACATCTCAGAGCAACAACGGTTCAAGTCATGCCCAAACGTCCAAGCTGCCTTTCTATGTGGATCTATGTTCTCCTCCTGTCTGCATGGGTTTGCTTCAGATACTCCAGTTTCCTCCCACAGTCAGAAGGATTGAATATGCTAAATGGTCTCTAGATGTGACTGTGTGTTACTGTGTTTGTTTGTCGGTCTGCCCAGGGATGGAGTGGTGTCCTGTCCAGAGTGCCTCTCTACCTTTCAAACTGTTACAGCTGGGATAGGCTCTTCATTATAGTATAATGCAGCTCAGACAATAGATGGTTGAATAAATGATGAAAGGATGAATAGATGGATTCTTAAAACACCTAATGGAAAATAGTCCAGTCTGATTTAGTTTTTTGTGGCATTTAGGCAGATGCAGTGATAGACACGCTATGTACAACAACCGAGAACTTCATTACATTAAAATACAAGTTTATATAAAATAAAATCCTTCTATAACAGTACTACATTATTGAATATAATAAAGTGGGCAGCCAGTGGCCTGATGGTTAGGGAGTTGCCCCTGCAATTTAAAGGTTGTGGGTTCAAATCCCAAGAATGCCAGTTGCTCCAATGAGCTTTCTTTCAGCAAACTGCTTCCCGGGCACCATTGTTGGCAGCCCACTGCTTCACTCAGGTGAATGGGTTAAATGCAGAGGTATCAGGCAATTTCCTCTGGAATCAATGTAGTATATTAAAGAAATCATTATACTTTGAAAATGCTGGTGATAACAGCTGGGAGAAATTGTGGACCTTCTTCAAAACAGTTTGCTAATCTATAGGCTAGCCCTTGATGATTCAATAAAGTGATATATCAGTAAATGGTCTAGGAAAGAGCTAAAAAAAAAAGGAAAAAGAAATGAGTCTTTTTATGTTAACACACCAACAACCAATATCAAACAAGCAGCTCTGAGCATACCGGCTGGTCGTGGGCTCATTAATTGCAGAGGTCAGAAGAAGGTTGGGCTCCGCTGTGGCTATGTGCCACGTGCTTTGACGGCAGCTGCCCTGCACGCTAATTTGCCTGACATTTATTTTTGTTGGGGGGATTAAGACTGTCACGCCTAAACCACTCAGGCCTGTCAGCAGGAAAGACCACCTCACCTGAAAAGAGAACAGTTATCTGTTACTGCAGCCTCTTCTCACAAGCTTCCCCACTGTCAGACCCTTTACCTTTTGTCACACTGACAGCTTGGTGCTAATAACACCCAAGAAAGAGGCAGCATGTGTGTGTGCGAAGAATGACGCCAGTTAAAGGACACAGAACAGCTTGATGACAGGTAGGAGACAGACATGCATAAGTGCAGCTTTAGCTAACAGACAAAGGAAGAGGAAATAAAGTGAGCTACATTTGCTTTCACATTGTCTTTCATTCAAGTTCTATCATCATGAAAGTGAGCTTTTGATTCTGTCCTTTTTGTTAAGGTGAAATCATTTTAGGTTAATAGAACCGGGAACATTACTCATTAATCCGGGTATTTTCTTGTTCCAGGCAAAGTAGAACACTGAGATCCCGATAGTAGTCACATTAAGAAGTCTTTTACTGTAAGTTCTTGAATGGTGATTTCAGCATAAACCTTGAAGAAACATTTGTTTACATATTTGGCATCTTTTAGTTTTGTTTGGATAAACACAACTTTTCCGACTTTTCCAACAAGACCATTTTGATAGTTTGCCATTTTAAACTCTGATTAATTAGTCAATTAATCATCAGAGTAACCTGCAGATTACTTGTGGACTACTCTAAATCGATAGTGACAGCCCTAAAGGTCACACTTAATCTTGATTCTGTCTTATAGCTTATGGATAAATGCCAAAATGTTTGATAAATTAACAGGTGAAGCCCAATAAACAATAGCTATAGGATACGGTTTAGGTTTGGATTGAGATGAAGATTGGTTTTTAGATTAGACTTAGCATGGTTAGGCAATGTGGGGGGAAAAAAGTTAAATGTAGTATCAATTTTATCAAGTCAGGTAAAGCCATGGTAAGTGATGAAAACATAGTCAAATCAACAAAATACAAGTTTAACAATGTATTCTAACTGATATTTATTTAAAGTTAAATGAAAATGTTATTCTTATACCAGCACAAACAGAAAATTAACTTCAAGAACAACACCATTTCAGTCTTACATGATAATTAAATTTGAAAGTGAATGGTGTGATGTCTAATTTTGTGAGGGTGGCAGATTTGGTGTTATTCACAGTCACACATTCGTATATAATAGACTAGTGCTGCTTCCTGCAAGTGAACCACACGACTTTCAGGGGTGTGACTGAATTTTTTGACCCTTAAATGTTCTTGCTGGTGATGAAAAAAAATGTTGTGTAATTTAATATGAATTATTTCTCACTCAGAGGTCAAAGAAACAAGCAGGGGGATTCGGCAGAGAAGTCTTCCGCTTTTGAGATTGACATTAAAACAAATGGAGAACAAAGTGGTGTACAGAAATAGAATAAACTGACTTGAATACAGAATGCAAACTGACTGTGCAATTAGACAATTATATAATTTCAAATTCTTGTTGAAATATCTGGTTTGCACAGTGTTCCACTTATCACTTATGCAGTGATTTAGTCGACAAGACAAATGTCCAAATTGTACTATTTTATTTAAGAAGCTACAAAGTTCACATTGCATTCAAACACTAGAACTCAACTTGCATGGCATTTAGCACATCAACCTTTTGTCAGAAGCCCCCTAGGGGCAAACATACCTGCAAGCGCAAAAACAATGAAACAAAAATTAAAATAAAACCCTTTTTGGTCCTGAAATGGACCAAAAATAAGTCATACTGGCTAAATATAACGGGAAAAGTTGATTTTGATTAATTATGATTAAAACATATTTACTTTATGGTCCAGCTGTTCTATTGAATTGAACATATATTATGTATCTATGAAATGTACATTTGGAGTGACAATGTTTTAAATACAGCAAATTAACAGGTAGAATTTGGCATTTTCAGTGTTGGTAAGAAACAGGATGTCGGCTGTTTAACTATATCTGCTATATGGAAAGCGCAAATTTGATTTCTCACCAAATCACTCCTCTAAGGAGGGTTACATAGTTAAATTGGAATGTAACCATGCCAAATTTGGTGGATTTGGTCTCAGTCACACATAGAGATTTGACAGATTACAGTGGTATTCTGGTTCCATCATGAGTGTGGTTGACTTGGGTAAAATCAGATAAAGTAAGGAGTTAAACTCACTGTCTCTCTCCTTGCATGTGAGGTCAGGAAGACGAAGAACGTGTCGTCGTGGCAACAGCAGAGTCTGAAAAGGCCAAGTGGCCCAATAAGGCACCACGACCAGCCAATGCTCGTTCTCCACCACCACACGCTCCTGCACAACACAAACAGACACAATGGAAATGCATTACCCAGGAGACCTTGTGATTACATATTCAAACCGTATTTGCAATCCATGCTTCAGTAACAATTCCTTCCAACAGGTTCTAAGCCAACATCATTAGTCGGCTGCATATGGAGATATGCATAATCCTAGCAGATATCAGTAATTCATGTCCGTATGGTGTTTTTGATCGTAACGGTAAAACTGTTGTTATGCCCTAGCTTTGTGAGACACCAAGCACTTATAAAGCAAACGAACAAACATGAAGGGAAGGGTTTTTTTTAAATAATCTGAGTTTCTTTAAAACCGCAAGGACATGCAGAAAAAATGGCAGACTGCTTTTGAACAGTTTTCTGAACTTCATTCCTGATGTGCTCAGCGTCAAAAACTCTGGCAGCTCCATAAATAATTAGAATTTCTGCCAGGTCCAGAGGTATCTTCCTCTTGCATCACAAAGCAACATATTTCAGATTTGTATAAAAAACAAATAACAAAGAAACTGGCTCACACTTTTCACACACAAATACATTTTTACCATCCGTGATTCACAATATTTTAACATCTTAAAAAAGACAGCAGGATTATTTGTGGGGAAACAGCAAAGTGTACATGTAAATATTTGAAAGCTCGATTAAAAAGAGGTGGTTAAACTAGGTATGCATACCCAGTTCCCGTGCTATATTCCTATTTAATGGAGATATCTGTGTCAGAATCTGAAAGCTTAGTTCCGGATTCAGAAACAGAAAAGTGTTTATGACTGCTGAGATACACAGAGTCGCAGAGACAAGAACAGTATAAAATATAAAGTCTAAACAAAATCTAATTCTAAATCTGTATAAAAAAAGCAATTAATATGAAAATAGACTGTACTACAAACAGATATGTTGGGTATAAATGCAGTGAATAAGTAACACAGTACAGTGAAATTTACAATTTGGTGCAATTCCTTTGAGGAATTTGTCTCCTACATCAGCTAATCAGGCAGGGCTAGATTCATTTTCACCACAAATGTCAAAAATTGGGGCACTACAGGTTATCGTTTTCTAATTTGAATCTCTTGATACTTTCACATAGTTAATGAAGGATTCTGGTTCCAGCCTCATGCTTTGGAGGAATTATTCAGAGAAAGAATTGTGAACACGCTAAAGGGAACTTAATACATCACAAGCTTTTAAGCAGTAAAGAGCTTTTCACACATTCATTTTAGTTTTAAACATTCAATATTTTAGATTGCAAAAGCAATGGTGAAAAACAAGGGTATTTTGAAAAAAAATAATAACAATAAGGTTTGTAATTGTAAAAAATTGACAATTTAATATAAAAATATTTTAATTTACAGACAAATTTACAGAGAAATGAGCAAATACATCAAAACATAAGACGCCTATACTGACAAATTTACATTTCTCATTCATAAAAACATGTTAATCAGATGAGGAAGAATTATTGAAACTAAATCGATTATCATACTTCTTATTTGAATAATCATTTAACACATTACCCAACAAACATGCACTACTGAGGAGCTTCTTATTCAGGCCATCCAGTCATCATTCTACTCACAGCTTTATCACACCATTTTCTGCGCTCTCATACAGAAACGTTTATTGTGAATCTATGAAATTATTCTCAGGTGCTTTGAAGCAATGAAATGGCTCTTGATCTTCCTATGAGCATTTAAAATTCAATCAGAGCAGGAGTCAATTGCGCTTCATGAGGCACGGAACAACTTAAAGAACTTAACCCCCCAAAATGAACCAGAGTCTGATTAAAATGACATGACTGAGATGCTACACACTGGCCTGGTTCCCAGCAGCTCCGGCAGACGAGACCTGGGAGGCAGCTTTGGAACGTTACAGCTGATGATGGATTACAAAATGGCTGAAGTTGACATGTGGCTGCTACAGTGAGTCGGGGTCTGATGAGGAGGCGTTTGACAAAGCGCAGCTCCGTGTGGCAGTGAGTGATGGGAACTGATTAGAACCTCAGCTCACGATGATCTTCACACGCAATGACTGCAGCTAGAGCAAGAGGAAAAGATGAAAAAACTAACCAGAGACAGAGACAGACACAGGGGAAGTCTAGAGAAAAGAGAAGTTAGGACAATTAGCCTGGAGTGGAAGAAAGGGACACAGGAGAGACAGACGTTAGTGTAATTTTTTTTTCTTTTTTAAAAGGCTGTGCCTTTTAAGGTGTTTGGTTTGAGGCTTTCGAGCTGGAAGAACACATTCCTGCTCGTTCAAAATAGTTTCCACAGCATGAAATGTATGATGCAATACTGCTGAAGGGCTGTTAAGCTTAGAGTTTTGACTAGTTGTGGAACCTGAGCCCCTTTTCCATGGCTGTTCAAACTGTTATTCGACAAACGTCACCTTTCCGCATGTTCTGAATGTGTTCAGACGGCGTAATGAGCCGAGTACCTTTTCACGTCTCAGCCTTATCCTGTACCAGTGCGCTATGCCTGGTGGCCTGAATTTCATGAGCATTTGTGCATCACTCAAAGCACTTGTGTTCGGGTGCTGGAGAACTTTTCCCTCTTTTCAGCACTGCATTAGAACCACCAGCAACATTTGCAGAAAGAACGTGTTTTGGCACAGCACAATGGCAGCCCCATGGCAACAATCTGAGAGCAATTTACCCCCACTGCCGTGCTTATTTACATCCAGAATCCCTATTTACTCGTTAAAGGGCGGTTGTAATATCACGTAACGTTTTGCCGTTTGCATCATGACTTAGATCACAGCTCATATATCTGCAGGAGCTCCTCTCAGAGGGCGACTACAAACACATCCACTCTGGAGACAAGAGCTGCATTTTTCAACGTGCTTTCAAAAAAAAATTACATTTTGAGTCACTAACATCTCAGAAAAGTGCCCTCATGTTGCTACACAGTGTGGTGGTGGGGAGGGCGTGAGAGTTCTGGGCCGACAGAAAGGGAAGAAGCTTCATGCTGATGTGGTGAGCGCACATCAGAGGGAATCGCACGAGGAGAGTGATTAAAGTTTTAAAAGGAGCGGCTTCGTTACAAGACATGACTACACAACCGCGGGTTATTAAATCTGCAATTAGGCGCCATTTACAAGTGCATTATTTAACAATTTCTGGAGTAGGCACAATAGCAGTTGCCAGGGAGACAGCGTTTTTTTTGGAGAGTGGGGGTCTCTTCGGCAACTTTAAGAAGATGGTAGCCTGCAATTACACTGCAGCTCTCTTTTATGTTACCCCTGTACTTCCAAAAGCTTGTCTTTATGTGCCATTAAGGAAGATTCATAACTGGGCCACAAACCGCACCTCCATCACTCCTTGCTTTTCTATTCGTTCCACACCTGCACCCTCGTAAGATGAGAGGTTTGATGAATAAGTTATTGGAGTCCGAGTTATTAAAGATTTCACACACATTACCCAAGGAATACTCCAACTCTGCACAGGGCTGCAGTTCGTTCTGCTGAGATGGGTTGTAAAGATTACAAGCGAGCTCTGCGGCGCACTGATACGATTCCTCAGTAATAGTGCGCATTCAAGAAAGGCCGTTACCAGCATGCCAGCTTTTCAAAACAGCCTCGTTTTGCTTCGTCCCCATGGAACAATGAGGCTGCGTTATAAACAGCTCGCGTTAATCTCATCTCCAGCTGTAAGATAACTTCATGAAAGGGTCCAGTGTGTGAGGAGCGCCTGCTGTTTTTCCCGAGATGCTTTGGAAACGCCACCTTGGATGCCTGAGCTTATTTGTTTGTGTTTTGAAAACAGAACCACCATGCTGCTGGAAAAGTGAAGGTGTCAGGAAAGGAGGATTGTGCAAGGAAAAGGGGCATTCAGAGTTAGACAGATGCCAGTGAGGGCTGTGATAAGGAGCATTCCACCGTAAATGAGACATGACTACACAAACACACACACAGACCCCGCATGACCCCTGCTGTTGGTGTGTGGATGTGAATGCTGATCTCGCAATTTCAAGGCCTAATAGCATACTTTATTTAATATTAGGACAACTCTGAACCAACATTACCAGAGATGGATGTGATTCAAATGTCACCAAGATGAAAAGATGAGACCGTTCACTGGTTGAAAAATAAACGATAGAGCTTGTTACACTCAGTATGATGTCTGCACAACACAACAGACACGTTTTTAGTTCCAGATCTGTGTGTGCGTGTGTGTTTGTGTGTATAACACAAATTCTATTTTATGAAAACAAGGATATTTCAGGAATGTGTTAGCAGAGAAAGTCAGACATTAATCTAAAACATCTAAAAACATTAATCTAAAACCTCTTTTAAATCAACATTAAAGCAACCAGACAACCACTGTTAAGTAGCTCTTATATCCATCATTGGCACACTATAGATGTAAATGATACATAAAGATGAGTGTACATGAAATGGAAAAGTGAAATTTGCAGTTGGAGCAATTATACAGCAAAAAGTACAAAAAAATCAATTCAGTAGTATCACTAATATTATACGGTATGTTGGTGTGTTAACTATTTATGCATCTGTGTTTGTTCAGAACAATATTATTAAATATAATTACTCTAAATTTTTTTTTTTTTCCTAATATTGCATGCTTCCTTTATCTATATGCTTGTTTGTTTTAATCTTGTGATTCTCTCTCTAAGGTTTTCTTTCCAATGTGCTGCAGTCTTTCTCACACACTAATGACAATTCCACAAAACCCTGAGGAGAGCCAGTGATGGGAATCCCCAGCACAAACTGCACATAACACTATAAAACACATGTTAAAATACATATTCAAAAAGCAAAAACGCATCGCATGTTCATCCCTAACTTTGATTTAACTCAAATCAGTCCGTCACTGTCAATACAGAAAGCCAAGGAACATCACAACAGACCTCAGAGTGCTACCAGTGCAGAAGACTGATGTGAAACAACAGCAAGTTCAATGTTTTGACTGACCGCCGCCACCCAGATCTCAACAAACGCCAGCTTCAACAAATCTCTGATTGTGTGAGAGAAACAGAGAGAATTTCGTAGTGATGTTCTTATGGGGGTAATGTACCTTCTGTACTTGCAAGACAACAGACATTGAGACACATCAGCTATTCTTTTAGTGGACTGCCCTCATTTTTCAATCTCTTTCATAAGATCAACCTCCATGCTGGATCCGAGAGCCTTCGCCGAACTGGAGAAGCAAACAAGGGCTACTTCCACAGTCAAAAAGTCATTCACTAAGTCAGCCAAGCAGACACAGAAAGAGTGTTCCATATGGAATAGACGACAAAAAAGAAGTGAAGATAAATTTAAGCTCTGGCAGGCGACATCATGCCATTAATATCAGAGTGACTCTTCACGCTGAAAGAAGTGCAAAATATCTTTTTCGCAGCACGTGAATCTTCTCTTCACACTAGCGGCTTTCTGGAAACACGTTTGATGACAGGTTCGGTTTAGAGGTGATATGCTGTACATCTTTACAGGAATAAATAGAACTTATTGCTATGACAACTGTCGCAAACGATCTTCTTTGGGCAAAAGAGGAGAGATGATGGAAGTACCAATCATCAGGAACTTCCAAATAGAGCATCTAAACATTCTAAGGCCAAATATTGGACACAAATCGTCGAAGTGATTAATCTGCACAGTGTAGAGAGACCAATAGAAAGAGTTTTATCTCTCTTTGTGCCTATTTTGGTTTTACATTCAGAAGGCATGGAGGAAATGATAAAGAAAGTAAAGTCAAATTGTGATTTTATTTGCGGAACATTTCTCTGCATCAGACAAGAAAAAACAGCTGCACACGAATATGGTGACACATACATAAGCATGCCTGAAAGACAACTTTGCATTCATTGGACTCGTTTTATCATTCAGATTTTAGTTTCCACTGGCAGTGCAAGCTCAAATACATTAGACATTTTTTTGTGTCTAATAAGATTATGGGGTTTCTCTAATGTTTGTCGGCATTCACATCAATAAATAAAAGCTGACTCACATTGTTGGTTATGTACAGTTTGAAATTTGATTTGAATGTCATGCACAGTTTTGTTACAGCGGTAAATAAGTGGTTTAGTTTTCTACTTGAATGACCAAAAATTGGCAGCGATAGTAATTTTATCCTCTGACTGATTCTAACCATTACAAGAAAAATATAATTGTGTTTATTCTTGACATTGAGTGGCTTCATGGTACTTACAAAAGTGTTCCCCCTTGTTATTTGTTGTGCTGTTTGGTACGGGCTCACCTGTGTTCAGTAGAAAAAAAAACCTGTAGCCAAAAAGCTGATCAGTAACCAAACAGTTAATACTTCTCTACACCTGGATCATATGCGTCTTTCAATAAAACAGACCGGCCAATAACTAATATCCTAACATGCCAGAAGGACAATATTCATTAACAGGATTTAAGCTTAAATGTTTATTTAGAATTCACTGCAAATCTCCAATTTGCAAAGTCACAAACTTTTTCTGAACATCTTTTTGAAGCCCCAAGTGCCTGTGTTAAGGCCTTTAAGGTTAAGGCAATTAAGGTCATCTTGGTGCTGTCACATGACTGGGTACATAAAGTGAATGAAATGCCTGGAGTATCTTTTGATTTATTTCATGTTTATATGTTCCTGCTGTCATCCTGAAGGCCTACATATTACTGTGTATCATTCAATGTCTGGTGCTATTAGGCATCTGAATAAAAATATTGTTCCTAAAAGCAGAATTGTAAAGGAAACGACAAAACATGTAAATTACAGAAATTATTTGGTGTTAAAAGAACTTGAATAATTTCAAGAAAACTAATCTTTTTTTCACCAAAAAATGGCAATAATTACCTTTGATGTACTTCTGTTTTGCCATCCAACTGGTCACATTGTAAGAGGAAATTATTAAGTACAGAAGTTTTTTTTATTAAATTTCCTCATTAATCAGAAATTTAACTCTCACTGGCACTGAAAGGTTGTCATACTTATAAAGATCCTGATTTTTTTAATAATCTGCCATGATCTCTTATTTCTTTCTGGAGCTGTGGAAGTATTTACAATGGTAACGCCAAAATTGTGTCACTTTGTGTTTTTATCTTACAGTGGAAGAAATAATTATTTGGCCCCTCACTGATTTTGTAAGTTTGTCCAATGACAAAGAAATGAAAAGTCTCAGAACAGCTTAATTTTGATGGTAGGTTTGTTTTAACCGTGACAGATAGCACATCAAAAGGAAAATTGAAAAAATGCTGCCTATGTCCCCCAAGACACCATCCCCAACGTCAAGCATAAAGGTGGAAACATTTTGCCTTGGGGGTGTTTTTCTTCTAAGGGAACTGGACAACTTCACCGCACAAACGGGAAAATGGACGGAGGCATGTATCATAAAGTCCTGAGTGACAGGTAACTGAAAATGGGTGGTGTATGGGTGCTCCAGCACAATAGTGATCCAAAACCTACAGCTAAGTCAACAAAGGAGTGGCTCAAGAAGAAGCACATTAAGGTCATGGAGTGGCCTAGTCAGTCTCCGGACCTTAAAAGGACAGTTCACCCTGAAATGAAAGTTTGATGTTAGCTTAAATTCCCCTTTTATGGATAGTTAGTGCAACTGTTCACCACTAGTGCCCCACTGGTCAGCCCTACCCCACAGAAAGCTAGATGTTTTGCTACTTTTAATTAAACTCATCACTCATTCAGGAAACATGGTGATGTTCCATGATATTACAGATAAAAGACATTACAGACACGTTAATTCGGCCCTATAAGTTAATAACTTAAACCTTCAACTCTTTATAAACACATACCAGTTATTTCCTAACATTTTTAAGCAAGCAAACAAAATTACAGAGAGGAGATAAGACTTCTGAAATGTTAACACATGTCCTGCAGACCCCAACTCCCCCAAAGGGCTAAAACCTTTTGTATGAAAAGCACCACTTAAAATAAAAATACAAAAAAGTTTCAACCAGCCTTACAATTGATGTGCCAAGCTCTGCACTATAGTGAACATATCTTTAATATGTGATAAGAAGAAACAGCACAGACGGTTCTGAGGGCTGTGATGTCTTCCAAGAACACAAAGCCACAAACTCATATCCGGCAACATAAATCTTTCAGAGTGTTAGGATGGTCTTCCCAAGACATCTGTTATGGAAAGTGGCCGATTCAAGGATGCGCAGTTATGACAGTCAAATGTTAAACAGGCTTAGGAATGCAGCTGAAAACATTCACGCAGGTCAGGCTAGAAGAAAGCCAAGACCGAGAGGCCTCCTTCCAATTAAGCCTAGCCAAAAAAGTTGGAGGAGCAGAATACAAACCTTCTTTTGGATGGTGTTTGTGAAAATCCTGACTATTGCTTCAAGCTACCCCCAAACGCCAACACACAGAGACAGTACAGTTCTTCCTCAATTGAGCAGAACTGATTCGCTGATCTCTGTGGGGGCTGCACATCTCTAATCTCCACATCTTGCTCCCTTCCCTCACACTCTTTCTTTCACCACATGCTGTTTTTCCCAGTCACATTTCTTTCATGCAAAATCTGGCCTTGCTGGGCGCACATGCAGCGAGTTGAAGGGGGCTTCGATGGAAACACTGGTGAAATCCTTAAGAAACCAAGGTTGGCTTTGATCAGGAGCGTCTTAAACAATGCGAGGCGATCTGCTCAGCAGACAGCTCAGGCTGCCAGGCATTTTGCCTTTGGCTGCTTCTTCTTCTAGTGGCTTCAATATCTATCACTCTTTCTCTCTTGGGTGAAGTGCATGCCTGGGCATAGAATCTTGGTAAAAAACATTGTTTGTCTAGCACTTTTCAAAGAAAGCTGCGCCACGGCCTTCTCTTCCTGGCGCAGGGAGCGTGTGCGTATGTGCAGCAGTATTGAATTTGGGCTTAATGAGTTTGCCCAGGGATGCAAATCAGAATCGGGAAGGGGTGGAGGTGCGGGAGTGAGTTGGGCTTTGGATGGTTAGAATTGTACACTGCATTCAATTTGCATAAAATGGAAGCGATGCGCATTGAGACAATGCTGATTATTTTTGATGCGGTGTTAACATGATGATCAGGCCTTCCTGTCACACCACGCCTTTGTTGAGTTTGATTTCCTTTGAATGCACAGACATTAATATTTTAATAAAACGCAAACGACAACAATAAAGGGTAAAGAGTCAAACATCTCAGTGAGGAACTGGAAGGGGGTTATTCTCCAGAGATCTCCCCCCCCAAAAAAGACAGCAGATCAGCTGGAATGCTTATTAGCATAAAGTACAAAGGCGCAGAAAAAATATCTCATTCTTTCACTTATCCGTCTGACCACAGTGCTGTTAGCCGACAAGCTTACTCATACACTTTTAACATGAAAAGTATCACCAAAAACTAACTATTCATTAAGAGTTCTTCAAAAAGCTTTTCCAGTAAAAAAAGAGTTTGCTAGATTTTATTACTGAGCCTAGATGAATTAACCTTTAGCCTTTAGCAAACAAATTCAGACAAGCGTTCAGGTTACAGCTTCTATGATGGGTTAAACTCAGAAACTGCCACAAACGATGTCAATAAATACATTTTTTAATGGGAACTTTTCCGAAACCTGTAGCATGTCCAAAGTATAGCTGTTTTTTATTTCTGGTATTTAGATTTTTGCTTCTTTGTAATTACAAGATTTCAAATTTAAAGGGATAGTTCACCTCAAAATGAAAATTTGATGTTTATTTGCTTACCCCCAGGGCATCCAAGTCGAAGGTGACTTTGTTTC
>JBBKCR010000034.1:2197462-2223449 GCA_037577295.1 Ladigesia roloffi | reverse complement strand
TTTTCTGAAAAGGGGGTCCCCCCCCCCCCCCCCCCCACACACACACACACACACACTTTTGTCAGATAATATTGTATTAAATTTATTAAATTGTATTTATAATTTGGCATCCCTCTCTCAGACCCCCCCCCACACACACACACACACACACACACTTTTGTAAAGCTTGATTTGCCCCTGAGTCCACCACAAATGCCTGATTTGTTCACGCACCATGTTTTGACACGTTTCTTCATCCAACCTGGCTTTTGCATCCTGATGAAGTATATTTTCCTCTCTTTTTCCAAGCAATTTAACCAAGCCAAGAGTAATATCTCTGCTATTATGCTAATCACTGGGTTTTTCCTGTTGATTCCCATGCCTGACTATCAGACTGCACAAAGCAGTGAGTAAGGCAGAGTCAGCCTCCTCATCGCTGATTCGGCAGCTCGTCAGCACACACACAACTGTATTATGAAGCATCAGGAGCTAGGTGAGACTTCAGCAGATGCTAGCGGTTCATCAGCAAATATACATGCTAATGCCTCCCAGTCCCCTGTAGACCGCAGTGGTGAAGAGGATGCAGGAAGGCAAAAAATGCAAGATAACTGTTTATGGCAGATGATGAATGAAGACATCAAATTTGGCCCTGCATTAAGCAATAATCTTAAAGAAGATAGTAGGTATAGGGATAATATTTCCCTTTCTTTATACAGAGAGGTGATCCTGAAACAGCTGCCTAAAACTAAGATGCTATCTTAATGCAAGCCATAGGTTTTTGCAATATGCCTTATAATGAGCTGAATAAAACCAGAAGGGAATAACAAAGTGCGCGATCCAAACTGCAGTAAGTAGAATAGGAAATGACTGAATATGCAACATGCCTTTTTAATGGAGAGAGATTTCCAGCTTCCTCTTACATTTTGTACAGCAGTCTGCTCGGATCTAAGTAGATTAACACTTCAATGCTGAGACAAAAGTAACAGCATCAGTCTTTAAATCATTTATTTAATCCCAAATGTTGTGATTTCTCAAAGATGTTATTAATTTATTAAGCTTATACAATTGTTTCCCTCTACTAATGCAGAACTGGTACATATACGGTGCAGAATTATTTAAATGTCTTTCCATTATTAAACATTTGATCAAATGTACGTAACGATATAAAACATTTATGTTGCAGCCTTTAAGAAGAAGCACATTCACTCAATAACCATCTAAAAATAATGGTGGAAGGGGGTGCTTTTAAATACTGATGGAAAAGACACAAACCACATAGAAAGCTCTAATTCAACATCCTGAACAATTAAATTATGATCAGTTTAGACTGATCAAAGTCTCAGAATGTATCACTGACAAAATACAAATACATTATTAAATGCGTATGTTGGAGTGTTACCTGTGCTTGGGCTTCCATGTGAGCATACTGGAGCAACATGGGTTCTCCGTTCTTCTGTAAATACTCTTTCTGACAGCGTTCAGCCAACGCCGGTTCATTAGGCAGGAAACTGCTGGCCCAAACCTAGAGAAGAATTAGAATAGCAGAGAGAACCATTGAGCCAGTGTGGCTAGCCTCTCTAATCGATCACATTTAACATACAGATAAGACCTTCTGCACGGCACTGAAGGAAAAAAGTTAATCTACCCTCCCCTACACCACGATAATACATAATGATACTCTTTCTCTCCTTTCCAGTCATAAAAATAACTGCAGCCACAGCAAAGCCCTGCACTCACATATGCAAATGTATCGAGAGACAAACTTCAGAGCAAGGAAGTTCCAATTATATTGCATGACCGTTGGAGTTAATAAGCACTTTTGGAGATAGCATCCTTTCCATCTCTTGCCCTACAGTAGAGATTTAAGTAAGGCAGCGGATACTGATTTGGGATTACCATTCTTTTTTCAAAGGGCAAAGCTCTAAACTATGCTAGCCTTCTTATTCAGACTGATATTGAAACCAGAGTTCAGCAGAGACACCTTTGTTTTGTAATAGAGTGTATAAACACCCATTAGAGGCTAACTTACACTGTGGATATGGTCACATAGAACTGTTTCATAAAAAATGACACCATATAAAGTTATAGCAGCATTTATAGAATTGCATTTCTGTAATTGAGCCCTCATTATAGAACAGTCTATATCAGACTAATGCTGAGGACAATTGATCCCAAAATACAAATTGAGAAAATGCTAAATAACTACACTGAGAACATGTCCTAATGGGAGATGAATGTTTGTGTAGTTAATAGCTTTGCTGAACACTCAACACTATACATTTGACATTGACTACATGCAAATTTTAGATTTTGCTCTCGATAAAACATTTGGTTAAAAAGCAGTACCCTATGTTAACAAAAACACTAGGTTTAATTTGATGAATATGATTGAACCATGCAGCAGGCCAGCCTAAGACAGTTTTGATTGAGGGAGTGCACATTGTTGAAATATGTTCGAGACAAGAAGCAGATGGCAAACAGATAAATAAAAGACGAATGCACTTACACATCAGAGGTTTTATAGCAAACATGACTTAAGAACAAGTTAAATACACAGGGACATCTACTTGATCTATATACTAACTAATTTACCAGAATGTACAATAAAATATGATTTAGATGCCTCATTATTTACGTACACTTTCGGTTTTAGAACACCCCAATATCTCAGTTTTTTTGGATTGTAATTCAAGCGGTCCAATGTTTCACTTTTCGTTCTGTTGAAAATTCTTCCCAACTATGTTGCAGAAGTTCACAGAAGTGACAGGTACTTAATGGCTACTTTGCTTTTACTGATAGGTGGGGTTGAAATCTGGAGAATTCTGGCCACTCCAGCTTTTCCAGCATACCAACTTGCTCTTTGTTCAAAGCTAGTTCTGGCTTGGACTTCTGTTTTGGGTCACTATCTTGCTTTAGGATGAACCTGACCAACTAGGCACATACAGGAAGTAATGTAAGGCACTACAGAATTATTTCCCCCATCTGGGTAAACTAACCATTTTTAACCTATAGCAGTTCAGCACTGTCCTTTATACAATTTCATGCTATTCACTGCTCTGGAATTGTTTGAATTTTAAAAGCTTTAACATTAGCACTAACATTATTATTTCTGGCAGTTGTCTTTGTTCTTATTTTTTTACTTTTTAAAGAAAATCTTTGATTGACTCAGCACTTGATTTGGGTAGATCCTTGTGTCTGTATGTGTGAGTCTGGGCGAAAGCAGAAATCTTCTTAGAATTTGACAGACATTACTGTGCTACTGTCGGTCTGTTATTATAATGCAGATCAAGCCGCAGTGCCAGCTAAATCTGTCTAAATGTGTTCATTCATGACAATAGCAGCAGACACACTTTGTTAGAGCTATGAAATGAATTGTCAAACAAACCCTTGAACAGCCTTATCTGGCACTGCTACTTTACCACAGGGTTAATGTTTGCATTGCACAGCATAGAGCCTTGAACACCATCACTCTCGCAGGACGCTGCTGGCTGCATATTTTTGTCTATTCACAGGCCAGTGCTGAGGTTTTTTATAAAAGTACACCAGCACTGCTATGTGTGATCCATTCTGTGCTGTGCATGCACACACACACACACGTACACACGTACACACATACACGCCACTACCATGTCAATCTGTCACTATTTTGCAGAGGATTATTCACTACCCAAATAACACCTGCTCACTGGTGGTCCTTTGATGAATGCTGTGCAGTGAGGCTAACAAACGATGCAGAGAAAGAGACGGACTACAGACTGTAATCGTAAACTACACTCCATGATAAAATGGAATATATACACAATGTAGATGTTCACAATGAAATGGTTCAAATATTCGAATACCATAGACACTAGCCTAACAAACGCCATGCCTCCAACAGTTCTGACATTAATATCTTATTAATGTTAGTATCTGGGTTAATGCCATTTAGATCCCGTATGTGAGAGTGGTGCATCAGTACTCCCGGTACAGAGCTAGCTAAAGAGCGTGTGGCAGAGGAGCATTTGATGCACCTCCAAACGCATCGGCTGCCAGAGGGAGAATCTGTCCGCTTTGTGATTGAGAGAGTCTCTTTTCTCTTTTTTTCATTTCAGCAGCACAACTGTCTCAAGAGACTTTCATCAAAGCATCCCCATCTCAGACCCTAATAGTAAGCAGAGATGAACTCAAAAGTGCAGGAGCTTGGACACAGCTCACTCAGCAAATCCTCCCGGAGCATCATGTTCACAGATACTGCTCTAGTTTTGGTACATTAATGTTGCAATTCAGATTAGTGTCACACATTATGCACCTTTAGCATTGATTTGTGGGACCTGACACAAAAAGAGGAATTAAAAATGACTTTCAGCATAATAGGCATGTACAATATATAGTTATGTTAGGGTTTGCAAGTTATAAGATACGGATATGTTTACAGTAAAAAATTTCCTTTGGTATAAATAAAGTACTTGCTTTTCGCAGAGCACCTGCGTTTAGTGAACAAATGTTGTGATGTGGTAAAAAAAACTAAAAATGCCTATTTGTATAGTGTAAACCCTTAATATGCCTCCAGATATGATCCCAAAACTATTTCATTTCATTTTAAACTCATTGGCCTTAAGGAAAATGTAAAAGTAAACATGTATTCATATGATACAGTTTATACTGAACTCCCACCGTGCTAGAATACAAATAGTAATGTATAGACAGTACTGTAATTTATACATCAATGTTTCCTTTGGTGTCATTGTTTTGGTTTAAGCAGGTAAATACAATATTAAGTTAATTTAATTTACAGTAATAAAAACACAGGGCTTTAAAAGAAAACACTCGAGATGCTCCACAGGAGAAAGTCTGGGCAGCAGAATAACAGGGCAGCAGCCAATCAGCAGCAAGTGGAAATAAATTAACCGCCGCATCCTGCACAAGTGCCCAGACATCACAGTCAGCTGTACTAAGAGACTGGAACTTAAAAAATCCGCAATGGACCGAAACCACGACTGCTGTTCCATTGTTGTATATATAGACATAGCATTATGTGTTGCATTAATCAGGATGAGCCCTCTGTGAGAATCTTGACTAGGTACAGTTCCATGTTTCAGTTTCTCAAATGGTTTTAATGAACCAAGATACTTCTGAATTAGGAATAAATTATTGATGTCAAAATAATGCTCAAAATAACCATATTTTTATATACTGGTAAATGTATTGCAGCCGCAAAACAGTGATATAATTGTTTCATGAGTATTTTGTTCATTTATTGCAGCCCTGAAGCATTAGGTAACATTTTTGACCATGACCCACTATGTAGCAGGGCATGACAAAGACATCAGAGCATCAACAGAAAGCTGCACGGTGCATAAGCCCAGGCTAAAAGGACCAGATGTACCTTGATGTCCCTTAATACACTAGAAATATATGCTCACAATGTTTCTAAATTAAACATTTGATTTAGGAAGATAATAGCTTATCATTTATCACAGCCTCACCCATCACACCTTAGGCCAATGACTGATGATATCAAATATCACCTAAATAAATCAAATATCATCTGATGATAATCTAAATAAGCTCCAATAAAATCTCTTTTGAACCATTTTTGAGACCCTGATCCATAATTTAACTTTGTTTCAAAAGGCAGAGTCCAGTGGAAAATATAATTAGCCATATGATCCTCCCTCATTTTGCTCGATGTATCTTGTAAAGCTTGGCATGAGAAAGAGAAGTGCATATGGGCTTTTACTATGCTTGTGCTCTTTAAAGTGTAAGTTTAGGCCAGATTAATATTAACAGTGCACATTTTACATGTTCGTTTGGTTCAATTATTGAAAAAAAGAACCCTCAAAACAAAGAGAGGTATGAAAAACACAGCAGTGTCAAGCTCCAGACTTAACAGGCTCAACAGATTTTAAATGATCTAAAGCCTGAAAGGCACGTTATAACAAAGCTTTCGTAAAATGTCTCAAGCTCAAGCAGAAGCAATTCCAGGCTTCATTTGCAATAACAAGGAGCCATTTAAGTCAATGGTTATTTTCTTCTAAGGTGAGTAATAAATCAACATGCAACATTACCCAGCGAGATATCGTTTTCAAGGCGGACTGAATGAAATCAGAAAGCCAATGACGACCGCACCACTAATCCAAAACAATCCCAGGACTTTTCTGAAGCTGATTCCAATGCACCTGCCATGTTTGGGCATTTTGGATTCTCTCATTATAGATGGCGTTTAATGCTAAATAAAACTGAATTGCTCTTGATTGTCCTAGTCGTAGTTTATAGACTTTCAGAAAGTTTGCCCAGTTTCCTTCAACAGTATATTTGGAGTGCAGAACTCTAGTAAAATTTCCTTTTTAATCTCTTTTCAAACATACGAAGCCAACTCACTCTCAGTAACTGCTAGAAATGAGGAGATAGGCTGCCCGCAATTGGTGATATTCATTAAAACTAAGCCCCATCTGTTTTCAAGGATATCTAAATGATGATCACATCACACACTCAAGGACAAAATAAGCGAAAAAGAAGAAACAACTATTTAGAAAAGTCTTGGCTATGCATGAATGTCAATCATTATCAATAAATCTATCCCTGAACATGAAGTTTACCAAAATTTAAAACAGATTAAGAACTATTAACATCATGCCAACAGTCAATGCAGTGAAGTAAGTGCATTTAAGTGGAAAGGAACATAAAAAGCCTGTTTCAGCTTTATAAGTTACATTTTGAGTGCAGGAATTTGGGAAGCTTGGAGACTCAAAAATTATTAAAATGTTTTATAGTAACTTATACAGATTTAGCAATTATATGTGCTGCTAACTTTTAAAGATTAAATAAGCATGTCCACTTAAAGCACATAGATAACATTTCCTAACATATGTGCATTTTAGCAGTGGCCAGCAGCTTTCTACAAGCTGAAGAGCTTAAGATTACTATAAATAGAAAACAAATTATTGCACAGTCAACAGTGACGTACTTGTCTAGAGCCACACAGTAACTGATGCAACAGAAAGAAATTCCAGGTCCAACTAATAGCTGCAATTGTAATGAGAACGGCAGGTCAGCTCTCTAATGTAACTTATTCAGACTCAAAGTCTTCCCACAGCTCCTTTTCCCTTTCTCAAGCAACTTCTGCAGGCTCTAATCTCCAGCCCTGAGAGATTTTTGCAGTTTTCACTTACAGTCAGACCCACTGGACTGGATCTTTGAGTTAGATTTAGAGTCTCTAAATGTACTGACCGTGCCAGAAAACTGCCCCACATGTCTAAATTTAAAGCTCTGACTGAAGCTTTGTGTCAAAGAACTGCCTCCAAGGCCCTGCACTCTCAACTCCTCTCCATTCCCTTTGAACACCATGATAACACCATGTGTGTTGCAGCAAGATACCGGCATGAGTTTGTGTGGAAATGTATTTTGCTAGAGGAAAGACATAACATAAAATAATACAAATGATTGTTGACTCAAAAAAACTAATCCCAGCAATTTCTTCCGCTAGTTTTTCATATCACGTATCACAGAGCCAAGCCGCAGAGAGAAAGCGTGTGCCAGACCAGAGCAAACATTACAGCACTGTTGTTCATACGATGTAATCCTCCACAACATGTGTGCAGTGAAAGTAGACGGAAATCCCATCATCAAAGGCAAAGAAAGCTGAGACCAAATGACGGTGAAAACAGAAATCGCCAAGTCATGTTATTTTTCTGAATGACATCAGGCAGCGGCAATTAATTTAGGGGAAAAACGCGCCCAATCCTATCAAACTTTTACGCGACAATAAAAATTAAATAACACTTGAGAAAATCATCTTCTCTTGTGAAGGCCCAGGCAAGGAGTCGCGATCTTTTCCAAAAAAAACATCTGGAAATGAGCAGCTCTTTGTTTGTCCATGTTTATTCTGCTTTTGGAGGCCGCGCGCCAAAACGTCTGAGCTCGCGTGGATTTCTTAAAATGAAGGATTACGAAAAGAAAACGACTCATTACAAGCGGGTCATGTCTCAAATCGCCTCATTCTACTTTATTTTCTGGTCTGGGTGATTTTTACATGCCTGCTCAGCAGTGGTCAGCGACTACATTAAAAGCAGATGAACTTCAGAAGGATTACACCAGTCTGAAGCAACGTCGTTCCAGAATATGAATCATGGTTAGCTTTTTAAAAATACTTTTGAAGCTATTGTTTCAAAAGACATTTGGATGCAGGAACACCTGTGGTGGTCCATGGAATTAGAAATGAAACATCGGGGGTGGGGTGGGGTCATCCTGCGTTCGTATGAGACAACGGCTGGTTCAAAGAGCAGTCAGAATGTCTTCATTCTCTTAACTGCTATTGAGTCACGCACACAAAGTGCTTTAATTATGCGCAGTGGACAACAGTGCGCTTCCCTTTGAAAGAGGTGTCAAAAAGTTCACACAGGTAACCTCACTGAGCATTCATTCACAAAGAACTTGATGTGCTTATGCATTAAACATGATGTCCCTGTGGTGAATAATAAAGTAATCATTAATTGGGGGAAAAAAAACTATGACCCCATTTGCCAGAGAATTCAATTAATTATCTAAAATGAATTTACAGACATTCCTTTGTGACTAAAAATTTGCAGGGCACAATCTCTGCCATCTCAGTCTATTTCTGAAGCTAATCTGGGCCAGGCAGAGGGAGGCTGACTTGTGGGCCCGAGGCTGGCAACGTGCGATTGAGAGACGGACGAAATGCTGCACTGCCAGGACACAGCTCCTCAGTATTCCAGCCACTGATTTGAATGACAGTAGTGATAAGGGAGGCGTCTGGAGCAGAGAGGGGGAGGGTCAGAAGGGTAGAGGGAAGGTGGGGGAACTAATCGCAAACTCTTCACACGCCTGCCTGGCTACCCTGGAGGCCACAACAGTTTGTGAACCTCCACAGCCATCGAACACCTGTCCATCATATGATAGCGTGCGAGAGCTTTAGGTCACATCTTGGCATCAAGGCTTCATCCATTCATTTAAACACCAACCCTAAAACAAACAGTAATTAAATGTACATTAATACCTGACAATAGGGATTTTATGTTTGTTCACGTTTCAATTTCAAACCTTTCCCTTAACCATCCAGGACTTGACCGGGCTAATCAATACTTCATTAAAATATAAAAGATCCCCAACAATAAAAAATGTAAGGTTAGCACATTGGGTAGCTTGCCATTAATATATAAAGTACTTTTTATAGTCAAAGACCACCATGTTGCTATAAAGAAATTAAGTTACTAATTGCGCAAAAGCATAGGGAATAAAGGAAATGTAGGAAATGTATTAATTATACATTTTCCACTTTTGTGTAGCTACTGTTAATTTAACTGCTTTATTTTTTAAATCTTAAAATGCGCCAGCTGTGTCCTTCCAACAAAAGCTTTTCCCAAAGCTCACACTAGTATGAAGTTCCCCTTCAAAGAGGCACACAACTACCCACACACACCTCATCTGCCTCACACATTTCTCTCTCATGGTCATCCAAAATGGCTTAAGGGGAGATCTTTTCAGGGGATTAGATATAAGATAAAATATGAAAACAGCAAAGAAAACTTAAACATTTAAAAAGAGAGAAAATATTTTGCCTAACGACCATGCTGGACCATTACAACAATACAGACTGATGAGTGTAAATTTGTAAGCAAAATTAAGTTTACTAATAAGAAGCAAAATTAGCGACTGACTGCTAAGACTGAACTTTGAAGATGTAAAAGGTTTGGAAAAATATTCATGTAGCTTTCTTTGGAAGAATGAAAGCAAGTCTCCTCTGAGAAAAAATGCTGCAATGGAGGAAGAACAGACACATTAGATTACATCAAATTGTATGTTTGTTCAGGCTTCTGTGCATGTTCCTGTCTAAACTGTATACGCCCTGAAATATTAATAACTTTTCTCTAATGGCTGTTTTGACTTTAAAAATTGTATAACAAGCTACACCAAAAACAACATTCAAATGTATTCTAACGTTATATAGCAGAAAAATGCATCAAAAATCACAGTTCTGTGTTAAATAAACAAACAAACAACATAATGGAAGAAAATGAATGGAAGGAACTATCTTTGCTGCCATTAAACAGAACCTCAGAGTAGCATCATCAGAGACACAGGAAGCATGGCCGCCCGATTTCTGGATTTCAAACTGCAGGCGAGGTTTTGAATGCGAGCAGGTCTGAGTATTAATATTTTCTTTGCTGCCGGATGGCTTGGATGATTGACGTTTTCCCTGCCACATACACCATGCTATTTATTTCCTGCCCGCGCCGGAGCCCACTACACGCTGCAGATTGACTTCCCATCTAAAAAGCCATCAGCAAAAGTTTGCCCGGAGAATGTCAATCACCCATCAGTGTTTTTCAATGCTCTCGCTCTGGGTAAATGGATAAGTTAAATTACATGTTTATACACAGCCTCATACATTTATACATAGTGAGCTAAAACGGTGAAGAAATCCACCCAACTGCATGAGACAAAACACCCCTGGAGAAACACATAAGCTTACATTTTTTCACTGCTCATGAGAGGGTTATGATTTATGATCAGGGATAGATGTTGGTGAGTACAGGGTGAGATAGGAGTTGTCTCACCAGATAGTAGATGTAGTCACACACTAAGTTCAAAACTGAAACAAACTGAAAAGTCTCAAAAATACTGGGGCATAAAATATGGCCTCTGCATAAGGGCATTTTCCAGTATTATTAACTCCCCAAAAATAAATAGAAATCGGGCATTATTTAAATGTGTGTCTATAGATTATGTGTCCTCAAAAAACATGTCAACTGGGTCCATAGAGTAGCACTATCGCCTCTATCATCCAAAGGTCTTGGATTTGATTTCCAGCCTAATAGCTATGTTTATTTCTGTGTAGAGTTTTTTTGTTCTGCATGCATTTGTTAGGGTTTCCAGCTGGTACTCTGGTTTCCTCCCATAGTCCAAAGACTAGTGACTTGTTCAGTGTTTGTCTGCCTTTTGCCCTATAAGTGATAGGATGGGCTCTAGCGCCACCCTGATTAGGATAAGCAGCTCAAATAATATTTGACTGAAGGTGTCATGATTTGGATGTGATTGCATCAAACCCTTTCCCTCTCAAAGTCTTTTGAGTCCAATCCATGGCATCCATTGATTCATGGAAAGATGTTAAAAGAATACTTGGTCTTTTCCTTGTCCAATCTGCCACATCCTCTGTGTATGCACATTTGCCATGGGCGACTATATTTTACACAATCCCTTGAGCTTAGAAAAGAACAGAAAAAAACACTTACTTCAAATGCCAAAGCCAAAATCCAATGTGAAGTTGCTCGATACTGAAAATCTGTAGTATTTGAGAGATGAAACTAGTTCTGCAGTGGGAGGAATTTGTGGTAATGCAGTATTAACCTAGTAGCAAAAAGTGGAATTTTCTTGGGCTCCTGTCTGACTGGGCACGGATAAAGGTATACCTCAGGGAATTTTGAATTGAGTTACTGCAGAGTTCAAGAGTTTAACACTTCATAAGATGTGCACTGGTAAGACATTCTCTCATGCATGTACCACCCCAAAGGTTGTACTGTCATCCAGTCATAGAATTAACAACTAAACAAAGGGTTTTACTGAGTCAAAATATTTTCTGTTCTTTTTAAAGTTCAAGGAAAGGTGCAAAATTATTGTCTATAGTGTTCTCTGCAGCTCTAAAGATGGCATGCACTAGTATTTCATCATTTCAGAGGCAATAACAAAATAAACATTCATCAAAAACATATCTAGTTTTAGAACTTTCTTGAAGAACTCTCTTAAATAATCAAACATAGCAGGCTGTATTTAGCTCGTGTGCGGCCCAAAGCTGGAACCAGCTGCCAGAAGGTCTCTGATACGCCGCTAAATATGACCATCTTTATGTCCAGACTAAACAAACTTCCATGATTTCCAAGCCTTTGACATTTAAACAATTTATGCATAGACTAATTATTTGTGTATCTATTTGGTCTTTTATTTTCTTCTTATGTTTTTAATTTGTTTTGCAAAACATTTTGAATTTCTACAGCTTTGAATTTCTACACCATTTCTGTGTAAAATGTAAACTTGCCTTTGATAACATATGGTACACGACATATGCAGCAGATAGAGAGTAGAACTCCTTTCAAATAGGTATTAGCTTTCATTTCACTGTTAGAAGACAACTGGGACCTACAAGTCTGCAACTGCACTGTTTCCACATTAGCAAAAAACAGTCCTGGGACAAGGTAATTGCCACCTCACAGTTCGCTGCCAAATCAACATTAGCAACTTCATTTAATTCAAGTCTGCGTTTACTTAGTGGAGTTAGTGGAGAGCTGTAACAGGCATCATTTAGCACCGCACTTCCAGACCAAACATCCAACAGGTCAAACATGGGTAGAATGTAATGCCAGATTCCCCATTTTTCGCTTAAAACATCTGCATAACACGGTTGTTGGGAATTTTCTACTTGGGCTGCAACTGACAAGCTTCATTTTTCAGCAGGGCAAACTCCACTAATGTCGTCTCAGTGCCTTTCTATAGGTCCTTCTCTGTGCACTCAAAGGAAATGAGCCTCTTCGGCCTGCCCTTCATGGACCCTACATTGCCTGGATAGCACTTCAAAAGCAGAGCTGTATTCACAGCAAATATCTGCACATGGGAATTTTGGAATTAGGCCTAATGTATTTTTAAGTGATTTCAGCAGAATTTTCCCAACTTTTTTTTTCCCCCTCACCCACATCTACATTTCACAGAGAGCAAAAGGTGATTATTTCCGTGCTACAATTTAAAAAGAGAGAGAGGGAAAGAAAGAGAGAAATGGAGAGAGAAATAGAGAAAGAGAGAGAGAAAGAGAGAGAGAGCGAGCGAGCGAGCGAGCGAGAGAGAGCGAGAGAGAGAGAGAGAGAGAGAGAAACACATATTACTAATTCTTTATCTTATTCCCCCTGGCATGCAATATAACCCAACGCCTTCATTTATTCTTGAAAGCACATCTGCCACTCTGTTTCACGTCTGCATTCTTCAGGCTGCCTCAACTCAGACGTGCTGTTTGAGCTCATGAACCATGAACGAAATATTGAAACTATGGCTACAACCAATTCGATAAATGTGTTACTTAAAATCGAATGAAAACAGAAACGGCATTTAAATAATTAATGCATTTAGCACTTTCAGACACCAGGAACTTCCGTAAGGATTCAAACACAATTTAGGATTCAAATACAGTTTTTATCGCCAGCTGCAGGTCAAAGAATTGGCTCTAGAAAATGAGCTCTCAGTGAATAAATGAAAGAATGCTGGCTAGTTGCTATCAGTGTGTTCAGCTCATGCTCCAGTATTAAAGAGTCTTTGCATTTAAAAACTCATTTGTTCACATAGCAGATCTGACAAAAAAAAAAGACAATGGTTCAGTGGATGTTGTTTCATCTTCTACACTGTTCATCCTGTCAAACACTGTACAGCATCCTGTGCGGGGTTGCCAGATAATTCTCTGTTATTCAAGTAATTAAATCAGGTTTTTTATCTACTTACTTACCATTTTAAGACAAATAATGAATGATAATAATAATGAGATGCAGAAAAAGAAGAAAATGAAGAAGAAAAGAGCCAATTTCACTATAGGTTGTACTTGTATAATTAGTTGTGTTAGAAAGAAAAAATCCTGAACCTTGAATTAAAGTCATGAGATTCAGTATTTAAATCTGTATTAAGAAAACAATCATTCAAGCTAACATTAAATAAGAAAATATTCAATAGTTTCAGTAAAACAACTATTTATTTGCCTTTGACTGTAGCTGCACATGAAGGGCACCTACAGGCAGAAGTTCAGATTTGTAGCACAAAACCTACTTCTAAATAAAGCAACAGAGTCTCAAAGGGTCGCTTCTAGATTCAATATAAGGAGAATCCTAAAATAATTTAGCAATACAGACTTTATAGAAAGACACGTTCAAAGAGAAAAAGAGAGAGAGAGAGAGAGAGAAAGAGAGAGAGAGATTAAAAAGAGAGAGACATATTATCAATTCACCTATTTCTCTTCTGACTCACATATTAATTGAGATTCAGGTTGTTTACTTTGTGAAAATAATAAATAAATAAATAAATAAATAACCAAACACACATTCTGCTGTGTGACACAGACAAATTTCTAATGGTCAAATTATAAGTTTCAACCAAAGTCTCAGGAAACATAAGAACCAAAGCCACACAAACTGTGTCTGTATGTTAATGCTAATGTTTTCTTTACATCTTGGTTATAAGCATGCTGTTTTGTTACTTGCTACTGTTACTTTAAGACAAGCATATTTAAAAATCTCTACTCTATAAAAGTTTTATTTTCAAAGATATGGAGCTATTAAATTCTCACACGTCCTTGTGTGGTTTTTGACACTGTATATCATACTGCTACCCACAAAAAAATATGTATGAGAGCAGTACTAACAGCCATGCCTCAGCCTTGTTTTCTGTCTGCCTTTTTGTCCATGTAAATAGGCACAAGTAGGTCACAGTATCAGAAAGTCGATTTGACATTACATTACAACTCAATTCAGTTTGAAACAAGTTTGTATAGATTATGAAACTAAATTAAATTTGTCACACAAACATTTCTAAAATGATTGACTTTGTGTGACACAATGGTTTTCTGAAATACTAGAGTAGTACTGAGTCTAAAGAAACAAATTTCCAAGTTTACAGCACTAATTTGGCTCTCTGCAGAGTTTTGATGTCCTGCTGACAGTTTCAGTTTCGGATTTCAGTACTTCTTCAGCCAGGTAAGTGTCACAGGCCAGACGAAACATGGGGAAGATGCAAGGCCAAATCTAGTTCAGCCAGAAAAGCTTCTGAAATTGCTAAGAAATGTGCATCCATAACCTAGACTACCACTTGCATAACAATCAATAAGAGGAAATAAATGTGTCTCAGGGCTGTCTCTGTGTCTCCATGTAAAAGTTTCTACCTGCGTAGATGTGAACTCATGGTTATAGAAGAAAAGCGTGGGAGAGAGAGAAGGAGGGAGCAAGAACAACAACTGTAAACTGAGAAAGCAGAGACATCCAAACTCCTGATGCAACTTCTCACCTAATCCATCTCTCTCTCTCTCTCACCCTCTGGTCATATGATATATGCTGTCATTCTGACAAACTGCAGTAGAAAGTGTTGGGGGCGATATGAATTCGATCGTCTCTTTCTACCACAAAGCTCGACAACCAAGAGAACATTGTAGTCGTATTAAATTTGAGTTAAACTTTCAAGATAACTATAAACTGACAATTCATTACAACATGCTGTGATCACATTACAATAATTCTGACAGACTAGAAAATGAACTGTGCTTACATTTGCATGTAAATCTATGTCAAAATAATCAATGCACCCTTACGTATTAGACCTTTTGTACAGCTTCTCTAAAGTTTAATAAAAACTGACAACAGACATCTCAACAGAACTTGCCAGAATATCAGTAGAGGTGGAAAAGGTCTAATAGCGAATGTTGTAATGAAATGAAGTTAATACCATATTTGCATGGATGGAAAGTAAATGAATATGCCCAAATATTATTTATTTGCTGAAAATGACATGGTCTATGGGCAAAAATGTTTTACATGCATAGGTTTTGGCTCCCTATTCGGCCCACCCTTACTTGTTGATGGGTGTAGCTTTGAATAGTCTCAGTGTTGGAATGAGGTAAAGTGAGAGGACACTGTAGAAGGCATGATGGTTTGATTAGCTGACTGATCACATAATAGATGACAGTATCATAAGTTACAGAAATAACCTTCAGTAGCAGCCCAGTCATTCAATTAATCACTCACTCTCTCTCACTCTGACTCCCTCTCTCTCTCCCCAATGAACTCAAGTCCCAATTGCCTGCTAAACTAAAGTCCGTCTATCCCAGGTGTAGCACAAAGTGGCACTTGGCAGGTTTATCCAGCCCTGGCAGGGTAAACACAGGCAAAGCCAGCATTCTGATGCACATAAAGCTGAGATACACAGACCTGCTATCTCCCCATAGGACCATGCACACAGGAAGGAAGATTTGTCAACCTATATTTAGCTCTGCCCATTGATAGAAGCTGCAGGGTGCAGCAGTAAAAAGCTGTCAAGCTTAGCTTGAGTTAGATGAAATCTGGACTGTGAACCATACACCCAAAGCCCAGGCACTCTGGGAGGCAGGTACGTCGGGTGGCTAGGCTGGGAGGGGGGCTGTCATAGTGAAATCATGATGTATAGATAAACGGTTACCAGGGAAACTGCTCAAAGGAAGACGGTAAAGAGACTATTAGGGCTTATAAGAAGCGGGAGGTGTTTGATGAAGTGTCTGCTGAAACGACAAAAACATTTCCAGCTCTACTTTGTTTTATTTAAACCGTGTTAACATACTGTTGAAGTCACATATCATCTTGCTGGTTTCTTGCAGCTAACATATTATACTTATTCAAGCACCTGTACTCAACACATTGTTTTTGGCTGGGAAATAAAAGGATTCGCTTTGGAAAACAATGGAAATCAAAGTAAATTAACCCAATAAGGGCCCAATTCCTGAACACACAAGAAAGCCTGTGGGAAGAACATAACGGTTTTCAATAGAGTCTAAAGTAGCAGCAATGCAAAGTTCAAGAACAAGCTTAATCCTTGTCTGGACAACTCCGCCAAACCAGGCTAATCACCAGGTTTGAACTGAACTCGGTGACTTATCCGATTTAACTCAATGACAGTCATTGGCATTCCATGAGAGCATTACTGTACGAGTGGCTTCACTGTGTTCTCCCACAGAGAGGTATTTGAATGGAAAAACAAGAACAGGTGGGTACTGAGGCCCCTTTTATAGTCCAGTCAGCTTACACAAGGTCCTCTATTGCCCCCTAGTGGTATAGCCTGAAATACTGGCAGAATAGATTCATGTAAGGCTCAGCACAGCAACAGTCAGACTACACTCAGAGACAAAGAGTGTGAGACACACAACACTAAACAGGACATATTTACAGTGAGTTATATCCAATAGGTGCACTGAGCTCTGTCATGCTGAGAAATGTACACACCCCACCCACTGACCATCACACCTCATTTTGTAATGGATGTCCCATTAGTGCACAAACACCTCCATCGTTAATTTTCCATGTAAAAAGAAGACAACACCAACTCTCCACATTTTTCTTTACTTTTTTAAAAGAACATAAATAAATGACAAATTTTAATGCACAATCATTATTTGTTTACTCTGATTTACATTTATATATATTGGGAATAAATGTATATTAAAGTGTGTCTAAGTTTAAGCACCCTGCATGTCTGTGCTTAGTAAGTCCCTCTGACTGAAGATGTATCATGTAGCTAATCATGTTTCTACTTGTGATTTAGAATTCTTCTCTGACATGTCTGGAGGAGCACTTCTGTTTCAGAAGTACTCATGGGCCATCTTACATGCAAAGCATGTTTACCTAATGAGGAAAGAACTTCCAAAAGACATCTTTTGAATGTCTATTTTGCATAACAAAAAGACATCCGTAGAGGAGCTGGAATGAAAAGCCTTTTTATGAAAAAATACAAATAAATAAATATGTACATTTAGAATTGCAAATTTGTAAATAAATGTATGGAAAAGTACACAATGGCACCAATGGAAACATTTTGCAGCAACAGACAGCCTCTCTTCATGGTACCTGATTTTAACAGCTATATTTAGTACAATCCTTTCTTCCCTCCATCCCAAAACAATTTATTTGCTACTTGCTGTCACACAACCTCAAAGCATAACAAATAAACCCTCAATCTTAAAAGTTGTTAAGATGCCTACAATGGGCATTCTACAAGTGAGCATCAGAATTGAACCATCGATCAGCGAAAGAAATGGCACGGGCTGACGATTAATGCTTTCTTTTACAATATTTGGCTGGCTGTGTGTCGCTGGGAAGAGATGGTACCAGGATGCTCTGGTGGCAGAGGCAGAGTGGTCCTCTAGAAAATGTTCAGCTGGTAATACTTGGGTCCTGGCATTCATGTGGAGGTTCCTTCAACATGTAGAAGTTACCTAAAAACTGTTCCAGACCAAGTTAACCCGTTTATTGAAATGGATATCTCTAATAAAACTGGCCTCTTTCAGTAGGATAATGCACTTATACCACACTGAAGGATGTTCAGGAATGGTTTTAGAATCATGATGAAGACTTCAAGAGGTCTCAGTCAAATCAAGCATCTGTGGAATGTGCTGAAAAACTAGTCAGATACATGGAGGTTCCTTCAAGACTTAAATGATCTGATGCTTACATTCTGGTGCAGATACCACAGGACACTTTCAGAGATCTTATAAGGTCCACTTTCAGAGGTCTCAATTGATCATAGCTGTTGGAGCAGCACAAGTGGGACTCACACATATTACACTGGTGGTTATAATGTTATGGTTAATCAATTCAGACACAGATGCACAAACTAAAATTTCTCATAGATTTAAACCCAAAACTCAGATGCGGGAGAAGCTTAAAGGGCGACAGGCCAAACTAACAGACAGAGTTGCGCTTGTGTGATCCTGAAACATCTTTGTCGCTTTCTAATTGGAGCCTACAGTGCAGTTAAGCTGCTGTTGCATTAGCCCCATCTCCTCAGCACTCTCCGCACCGGGGTGACAGTTAAAGCCCTATTAAAGGTGCATTCCAGATGGTTAGAGACTGCAGTGGCAACGTCTTAATCCACAGCAAAAAAAACAGCAGATCTCTGAGATCGAGCCAGTATCAGTGCTAATTGGTAGAGAGAGGAGGAGTGGAAGGGGGAGATGGCATCATACCTGACAGTGAGGATGAGGGTTGGAGCAGCCCATCATAGCTCCTTTATTCTCAAAGATCTGAGAGAGAGAGAGAGAGAGAGAGGGAGAGAGAGAGAGAGAGAAAGAGAGAGAGAGACAAAGAGAGAGAGAGAGAAAGTGACTGATGTTAAGCAGCACAGGAATGTGACATACTGTCATAGACAAACAATGCTGAGATGCAAAACGACATTCTGACACAGCTGTGCACAAGCATCAAATCAAGCAGTCAGAAACCTGAGCTGTGCACAATACCCCTGTCTGCACCAGAGCTGCAAAATATACCATTTATGAGTCTAATAATGCAAAGTATCGCGCTGTGTCATTCAACACAAGCCTCTCTATTCATTATGCACAGGTTTCAAATAAATACCTTCAGACTGGGGCAAATAAATAACTCAGTTTAACTCAGATTCTCTAACATGAAGTAAAACACTAATTAAATTAGTGAGCCTATGGTGGGTGCAGACCACTTTCCCTTGAAAATATCACTTTGTCTTTACCTCAGACTCAAGAGCAAGGAGGAAAAGCACATTCTTCATAAGCATATACTAGCTCAAAGCAAACACCTAACCTTGTGCATAGAGTGTCGAAATATTGTATTAAACTTGTATTGTAATATTCTATAATGGTGAATGCTTCAATAAAATAGGAACAAAATCGCTCAAATAAGGCAGATTTTTTTTTGGATCTTTTTTTTTTGCCCTATTGAAAAATGTACTGAATCAAGAGAACCCTAAACTTTACATTTTGGCAATACAACCTGGATATCATTTTGATTTTCACTGGAATAGTGATATAATAATATATAATAAGATAAGTGATATAATAATATATAATAAGATATAAATAATATTGCAAAAGTCATATGGAATATGCAAATCAGCAATCAAGAGCAGCTGTGTGCTGTTACAGCAATTCTTTCAGATTTGTTCTGAAGAACGTGTGTGATCGAGAGGTGAATAGTATTTCCGCTTGATATTTACTCAGACTTAAGTATTTTTGATACTTTTGCATCTACTAAAGTCATTATTATAGGAAGTAACAATACTTTTACTTTACTGAATTTCCAAGACGTTAAAATAAGTATTTTATTACCTTTCAGGACCCTAAGAAAGTTGAAATAGAATACCCACAGCAGACTTTCCACAGCAAAACAATGCATTTAAATTCCCATACGTGGTAAAATTAAGTTTTCAGCTCTTTCCGCATTTCACCTAAGCACGTTACTTGGTGGGGAATAATGAACCAAGTCCATTTGCAATTCTGGAATATTCGCTAGTTAGCAGTGATGTTCTTCCTCATAATTGAATATATATAACAAACATTTGAATGAGCAACTGAACACTAACACTGCAAGTTTCTTTACTATCTTTACTGCTCACTGGATCAATTTTATTTTCTGAACCTTTTACATAAAAGAGAAATATGAAAAACTATTTTATGACATTTGTCAATTATTATACCAAATAAGTGATCAGTGATCCAACCCCAAGTCTTTTTGGAGTGTTTGTTCCTCTACAGTAAGTTTTAGTAGTTAGCTTCTGGACTGCAATCAGCTTGTTATTGCTTGGAAGCCATCTGCAAATTAGTCAAACATACACAACAATTAATTTATAACTGGAATTATTTAATCACAATTTCATCATAATAGCAAAATGCCCCAGTTACAAAAAATGTAACATGTTTTTAAAGTATTTAAAGTATTAAAGTTTTGACCATATGACACGACACCACTCTCCGCACACCAACAAACACCAACACAAAAAGAGCTATACATATGAAAGTAAAAAGACACAAATATGCCAGGTCAGCCCCCAGTTGCACACTCGGGGCTGTCTGAGAGGAAACCTCCTGTCGGGGAGAGTTTTAAGACTTCCCCAAGGCTCCCCCGGGGGTGATATGAAAGGATTTGTGCAGGATCTGCCCTTGTCTACTCCGCTTGATAAATATTGACTTGTCTAAAGTCCCTGCTCATCAGGGTCTGTACATCTGGGGAGCTAAAGGGAACACATGCTCTGATGCCTTTAACAGAGAGCAGATAACCACAGGCCTTATCTGAACAGGCCCAAGAGTGATGCTTTGCAGCAGACAAACAACAGGAGAGGTCTGAAGGTGCTACTGAGTGGGTAGAAGCACAGGCACTTTGCTGTTTTCTGCTCTGAAACGACGCATCGACATCAAGGGCTCCAATGTTGAGTGTGTTTTAATGATCTGTCTGATGTATAGAAAAGATGACTTTTACCGAATCTGCTAAATCCTCTTGAAGCCTGAAAATGTCCTTGACAGAAAAACTGAAGCATTTTTTAATACACGCCACTGGCCTTTTCTATTAATCAAGTAATCAAGTGCTTTTAGCAGTGCCATAACTCAGCATAAGTTATGCTGCATGGAAATCTGCAGCCAAGGCAGAAATATGGGTTTTGTAATCTCTGCACATGGACTTTCTGTTTATCTTCCATTCTGAAAACATCCAGGCATCTACACAAATTTACATCCACTTTTCCCCCCAAACATAGGAGAGTGATATATAATTCCCATCTAATATGTTTGTAATGAAAGGAATATCTCAGCAAGTAATCATTAATTTATTAATGTAATAAATAAATCTTTAATGAAACTTCACTGTGTTTCAGAATGCTGCAGGCAGCTGCTTTTGACAAAAGGTTCTGTTATGGACATTACCTTAAGTGGACTGAGCTTTTGGGAGAAAGACCATAATAAATATAAAGTAACCTGATCTAAGATCAGCTTTGTGTATAGTAGCCCTGGTGCTTTCTAAAGTGCCTGCGGCTTTTATCCCTTTTTCTAAAGGGCAATCTATGCCACTAAAAAAGTTTTAAAGGAAAAATGTGATGATTACTAGTGTTTGTTAACAGCATTATCTTCAGTGCTTAACTAAGAAAATGAAGTTTGGACTCCAGATAAGGCTTGGCAGACCATCTGGACTAAGAGCTTTTTAACCGAGTCATTTCTTTCACAATTTGTTTAACTTTGTCAACCATTGAAACACAAGCAAAAAGTGGCCACAGTGACTGCTTAGTTATCTTAGCCATCGATACTTTAGAAGCTCCCAACTGACGAAACACAGAGGGCAAGCTCAAATAAACACACTCATAAAGATTTGACTGCAGTTCTTACAATTTAATGCCTCACATCTTACACTGTAATCTGTAACAGCTTAAAGGTGGGAAACAGGTAGTCTCACTTTCACTGAGTAAAAAAAAAAGACCATCAAATAAACTATCAACATATTTCTACAAAAAGTAATCCTATAAAATCCCTAAATCACTAAAACCCTAACTTTTAGTGAGGTTTACTTACCATTTACAGTGTAGAGTTCACCACAATTAAATTGGATATGGGTAGGTTTTAGAATTATGCTGAATACACAAGTGTGACTAAAGGAGCTCATTACACTGGAATATAGATAATGGAGCACGGCAACAACTTTTTTACATGTAAAAATAGCCTGGGGTGAAAAATGAGAGCATGCATTATTCAATTTCTCAATACACCACAGATTCCAAAATTAATGCAGTTGAATCACCACCTTCATGGTAACGCATCCCAATGTTTTTTTTACAAATGTAATCCAATCCGATCTGTAATAAAGATGTAAACCCTCTCAACTCCTGTGTGCCTATGTGCTTATACTATGGCTACTAGACTATCCAGGCACACTAAATCAACTTAAATCCTGGATGCTTACGAGTGTTGGCAGGCTCTGAAGTGCGTGGCCGGTCTGCTTTAGAGGCTCTAATATGCTGAGGGAGGCCAGAGGAACACATAGCACTGCAGCGCATTGATCAGGCCTGAAAAGCCCTGAGTGAGGAGCCAGCTCCCAATTGATCCAATTAGCAAAAATGGTGAAGGCTGGGACAGGAGCCGAGCCTAATGGTGTACCTTACTCATGCTGGCTGTTTAAAACACAGAACATAACATGAAAGGATAATATGAAGAAATCCATTTCTGTGCGACAAAGACGGGCCCTGGAGTGGTTTTGAAATAGCATTTCAATACAATGTTAATGGTCCCAGATTGTTTAGTTATGAGCAAAACGAAGCCCCACCCCAAGGCAAGCTAAAGCTAAGCTGATTTATTATTTATGACATTCTGTTTGTTTCTCAAGGTTAAGTAACTGAAGCAAGAAAAAAAGAGGAGATGTGAGCCTATTCTGCCAGAGCCTCAAAAAATTGCAGATTTGATGGTGCACGTGGACCATGCAAAACATAAGGAAGTATTCAAATACAAGAGGGAAATTTGTGCCATAGTGAGACTCAGTAGACCATCGGATAACAGGCCTGATCAATTTAGAAGCAATTTAGTTTCAAGTTGGATGCAAACTGGGGACCTGGTACATTTCAGACTCAACATAAAACTCAATCTACTTATGTAACCCTTAGAATGCAAGAAGCAGGGATTCATACAGCAAAATAACTTCAGAAATGGAAGTTCCCTCAGTTTGTCTTAATCCTCAAGGCGTCAAGACATCATGCTGAGCTTTCCTTGGTGTCACTAGGTCATATAAAACCAAAGTTCTTGTAAACTGACAGATATGTTATAAAAATAAGCGCTACTGAAAAACAAAAATTCATGCATTCCTTTTATTTCAACTGGAAAAAATGGAAAAGATCTCTTAACCCAGGAGAACTTTTAGGATAGATTCCGGTGTGGAAAACCCACAGAAAGAGGGGGACCTTTTTTTTTTTACTTCAGATTTTTAAAAATCTAAATCAGATTTTTACAAAAACACTAGTTCTTATTAATTAACTAGTTCTTGTTAATTAAGTTTGACAGAAAACTGGTGAGGATGTTAACTGGCACGTATGTCTTACCTGTACCCATGGATAGGTTGAGCCGAGCTCCTCTATCAGCTCCGCCCACTTGTCAATCACTTTACGAATCTCCTCAGGTTGCATCAAAGGTAGGGTGATGTCTGACCAAGGGTGGAAGCACATGACCTTGCTGAGAGAAGAAAGGCAGAGAAAGCACATGAAAAATCTTATACAGTCAAACATTTTCATTAATATTAAGATTCAATACAAACACCAACCTACTGAAAGCTTCAAACAACATATTTTGTTTATGTTTTGGAATAAAGAACCAGGTTTTGGAATAAAGAGTAGGTTGTACTGGTCATTAATTCAAGACTAGGAAGCAGTCAGGAAAGCAACAGGAAAAAAAGGCATCTGCTTGCGGCACAAGGAATCTGAAGACCTCCTGAGGGTATGTACTGCTGAGTGGGTGTTACAAATTAAACATGTGACACACAGCATGTAAATACTATGTAAATTTCTACACTGGTACATGTTTGATCTGCATAAATGCATAATTAAAAGGGCATAGTCACAACATCAGCGAGTTTATGATTCCACACACACTGCAGTGAAGGTTACACAACAGTATGTACTACAGTCAACATCCTAGGTTTACAGTTGTATTATTACAACTGGATTATGATGCACATTGCAATATATAAGGGTTAACACCATTGGTCAAGATAAACTGTCCTTGCTTCTTAATAAAATTATATGGGATGAGATGGCAGGTAAACACAGTTTTTGTAATGTTCATATATCATTTACATTTACATTTACGGCATTTAGCAGACGCCTTTATCCAAAGCGACTTCCATTCCTAACTACAGGGGACAGTCTCCCTGGAGCAATTTGGGGTTAAGGGTCTTGCTCAGGGACCCAGTGGTGGTGCTGGAGGTAGGATTCGAACCCAGAAGCTCATGGTCCAGAGGCAAGTGTCCTACCTACTAAGCTACCGCCACCCACTGTGGTCGGTCCACTCATTCAGCAGTGAGCAGAATCGTCCACTCATTTATTTTACAGCTTTTTTATGAATCACAATACAGGGAAGCCTATCAAAACTATACAGGGCAGCCTATCAGATCTTTTATATTTCAAAGCACAAGAATGGAGTCTGTTTAAAATATAAAAAGCGGTTAGGAATTGCGGTCGCTTTTGGCATATAAAGCCCACATAAATGTTATACGGGAACCTCAGGAGCAAAAATAAAATGCAAGACGTGTAGAATATGGACCCTTTAAAAATGTGTTAGTGAATCAATATGACATAGTGAGGATTGTCCTTTTTTATTTCCCCATTATAATTTACTAGTTTCAGTTGCATTTCATAAACAGCTATTGTTTCGAACAGTGATTCCCAACCTGGTCCTGGAGCCCCTTTGTCCTACATATGTTTAAGGTGTGTAAGAGCAGGGAAAACACTCTAATGTGCAAAGCAGGAGGAAGGCCCAGGCTGAAACTTATTTGTACGTTGCCACTCTCCCAGACTTTTAGTCACTGTCACAATAAGGATTAAACAAACAAGAAGTTAGCACTGGTATATGGACTGGCTCACACTTTCTGAGCCCAAACTCACTTTCCTTCCAGTGGTCAACGGTTTTAAAACCAAATTGTACATGACATCAGCAACCCAGCAAGAGCTGGCAAAACAACACAAGCTGTCAGTGTATGAGAAGGAAGACCCAGGGCAGGTCACTAGGGGTTTTCTGACCTTCACAGCCATTGCAGCTAGACTGCTAACTGTTTTCCTGCACACACACACACACACACACAGAAACCCACAGAAACCCACAGAAACCGACAGAAACACACACAAACACACACAAACACACACAAACACACACAAACACACACAAACACACACAAACACACACAAACACACACTCAGTGGGAATGCTGGAGAATGAAAGATTTCAAGTTTTCATCTTCAAACCTATGTACCGGAGGAGATGGATCATTACTAGATGCAGATGGCATGACATTCACCACTACAGACTGATTTTATTATTCCCAAATCCATAGATCATTCCCAAATCCATAGGTTAATATGTTACTTTGCTGCTTTTGTGAGTCCATGAAAAAGAAGGAATACCATGGCTGTGCAGGCAGGAGAAATCATGGACAGCACAAATCACACTTTATCATAGATAAACACTCTCTTGGTGACAGCACCATCTAGTGTTCCTTCAAAATAACAGACAGTCGTTATGGCTGCTTTTCAACAGATTATTTAAGGGGTTTGTGCAGTTCAGTATATTACTGACCATTTTAAGAGGACTGTATATCCTGTATACATGCAATAAAATCTGAATTGTTCACCGATTTGTACAGCGATATATGCACCGAGCTTCAAAACCATCTGCCTAAAACTGTCCAAGACCCACTTATACAACTAAACAGCTCTAAACTATTGAGGGATGGACTCTAAAAGTGTCATGCGGCATCAA
>JBBKCR010000034.1:2173546-2190221 GCA_037577295.1 Ladigesia roloffi | reverse complement strand
GTGTGTGTGTGTGTGTGTGTGTGTGTGTGTGTGTGTGCGTGCGTGCGTGCGTGCGTGCGTGCGTGCGTGCGTGCGTGTGTGTGTGTGTGTGTGTGTGTGTGTGTGTATATATATGTAGGTCAAGACCATGAGCAAGCTTTCTCCAAAGTGGTGGTGGAATTGCGAAAGCGGTACCCAGGCCACATTCTGCCTGATGAGGACCTGCAGTGGGTGTTTGTGAATGCAGGTGGTTGGATGGGCTCCATGTGTCTGCTCCACGCCTCCCTCACTGAATATGTGCTTCTCTTTGGAACTGCCGTGGACACAAGCGGCCACTCAGGTGACACTCCTAGATAGTTAGAGATACATCAGATAGCTTATTTGTGTCCACAGACCTTACTCTCTGGTCTGTTCTGGTTAAACCAAACTTTCTAGATGACCTTACAGCAACTGATGGGGTTGGTTCCCGAGACAGGGATTAAGCCGGTTTGTAGACTTGTTTTTAGGCCTGTTTCTTACCTAGTGGAATTGTTCTGATCTCAACTCCACCGTTACACACTTATTAATATTCATCTCTTCCTCAGGACGTTACTGGGCAGAAATATCAGACACTGTAATTTCTGGGACTTTCAGGCAATGGAAAGAGGGAACAACTAAAAGTGAGATGTACTACCCAGGTAAACCCATCAAGTTATACTTTTGTAAGCACTACAAACTGCTAACTTGTGATTCTTTTTTAGAATTTTTAAATTTTAAACCCACCAAATTACAGCTGTTTTCTCCAAAATAAGCTGACCCCGCAGCTCTTGCTGACCTCTTGTTCTCCTTCAAAGAGACACATTCTTAGCAATAGCTACCCACACACACCTCAGCTGCCTTACATTTCACATTGATGGGTGAAAGAGAGTTTTCAGAGTAGGATTGGCCTGAAGATTATCTGCATTAACAAGGAAAATCTCAGTCTGTTCCTCCAATAGCAGTCCAGGGGCTCTGGATGACTGATGGCTCGTCGCCAGCCATGTTTAATTGAAAATAAGTTGCGATCACAATAAAATACAAGAAATGTGGAAACATTCAGATTTCTTTAAACAAGTAAATGATAGTCTCCCAAAAAGAATAAAAGCTTGTAAAGTGGTCATAATTATTTATTTTAGGTAAAGGTCTTGAGGCTTTGTAATATGTAATTTGTTATATATGGTTTCTGCTTTTTTTTACTGATGCAAAACAAAGAAAAATTTGTAGCAGTTTGAATGAAAATAAAATATATGGTGGGGCAGTATTTTGTAAAGTACAGTATGTTCACAGCGCTACTTTGTAAACTTGTAAATATTCTTATTAAAAGCTTTGTCTTATGATGAATATAGTTGTGTGACATGTTTTCTTTCTGTTTTTGGCAGGTGACACAATATTGCACACTGTGGGAGAAGCTACCTCAGTGCAGTGGACTGCAGGGACCTGGATGGTGGAGTATGGCAGGGGGTTCATTCCATCCACCCTGGGCTTTGCACTAGCAGACACAGTCTTCAGCACACAGGACTTTTTAACACTATATTACACTGTTCGTGTGTACGTCAAGGGTATGCTGCTGGAGGCCAACACCTTCCTGACTGAAGCAGGGGTCTTCTGAAGACCACGTCCCCAGTGTCACTCTGTATTTCCTAAAGTCATGTAAATTGCTGACACGGCTGTGAATTTGATTTTTGATGGACAAACTGGCAACAGACTGGACTTTTTGCAAAGCACTTATGGTTAACATTCTCTAAAAAAAACAGGACTTTTCTGCACAACAAATCAACTCTACATAATTATCCTGCAGAAAATAAATGTTAGCCATTGTGCATTTCAAACACATCAAAATTAAACGAGGTAGTAGAATGTTTTCATGTCTTCCAAACTCTCGTTGTCATCTTAGAATGTGAATATTAGCAGTTCTTAAAAATATCAACTGGTCCTTCATGTCCCATGAGAAGTATTTTACTGTCAAAATGTTGAATGAGTTGTATTTAATTCTGTCCAGGGATTCTCCAGAATAAAATTTATTTTTAAGATTCTGCACTGTGACTTTGTATGAAGTGAAGAAGCAGTTCCTTTAAATCAGGGGTGCACAACAGTTGTCGTTGATGGTCGGTGTCCAGCAGTTTGGTGATTTCCCTTCAAAAGCACTCTTGGTTCCACTCATCTGTTAAGTGTGTGTTTGAGTAGAGGAAAAAACAAACTTCAGATCACCAGTCCCTCAGGGCTAAAATGGTATACAAATGCTTTAACATCATTAAGAATTATTCAGGATAGTACTGCAAAGCAGTCTTCAAAACCAGAGGCCCATCATTATGCTGATTAAGCCTAGTCTTGGAGAACCATTTTTTTTCAATGGAAATTCTTTACTCACACCAATATAACCTAGGCCGAGTGTTAATCCCTGATATTGTTTCATGCTTGTCCCCAAATCATAGTGGTTGAACACGTTTCATTCACACTTTGACCAACACAGCCCTCCATGGGTTGTCCACCTCCACTTTGCATTGTCTTATTGGGCAGGCGATCATTTGGTGTTGCTTCTCTTGTGAGTGTACCTGTGGAACAAATGATCTAATTAGCGTAAGGGTGAACAGAGAACAAATCTGACAAAATAACTTCCTCCAGATGTTCTACAGTGTCCTCTTCATCAGGTGACCAATGAAAGAGTCCCTAGAGCACAAGATCATCTGAGTGGAACACTACCTGGGTGCCTGTGAGTGTGAGTAGCTGGTTATTTGTATTTACGCCTGCCTACAACAAGCAATATGATGGAGCTGTCATACCAGGCCATAAAAACAGCAAACCAGGCAAGAGAAGCTGTAAGTAAACCAGAATTTTTGAAAACTGCTTCGTTTCTACTCGGTTGCAAGTGTCTCTGTTACCACGTTAGCAAGTTAGCTAGACAACCCTAAAGTGGATTATTATTCTGCAAATTTGGATAAGTAGCACGTATCTATTGATAAGTAAAAAAAGTAAAATAAATCTTTAAAATGCGTGGTTTTGTTTTTTTGTTTGTTTGTTGTCTGTGCATTCGCATTTTAAATCCTCACACCAAATGCAATCGAAGTGTTTGGAATCCTTGTTGCCATGGCAACCTGTTACCACTAGTCTTCTAAACTTTATTTTGAAGATTTGGCGCCACCTAGCAGCGGTATAAAAATGACACAAAGAGGAACACCACACTTTTTTTCTCGATATCAGATTCATACATTTTTACTGCTGATGTTACGAAGTATACACACACTGAGACAATAATATTATAAAATACAACGCCTACAAAAAATCTGATGAAATACAGTGGCCCCTGATAATAAGGAACACGTGAACACACCACAGCAGAGTTTGGACAATGTAAAATTATTTCTCTGCATTTAAAGCAGTGGGCTGTCACCAGTGGGCGACTAGGGAGCAGTGTGTGGGGAAGGTACCTTGCTCAAGTGGTGTCACTAGAGTCATGGGATGGAAATCAATGACCTTCTTATCTCGAGAGCAACGCCGTAACCACCAGGCCACCATCTGGCCCACTATACATAAATGCTGGGGTAAAAATACTATAGATAAGCAACAAATTATTTCTCTGCATTTAATCCATTCACCAAGTGAAGCAGTGGGCTGTCACCAACTGGGGGCGACTAGGGAGCACCCCTGATAATAAGGAACACGTGAACACACCACAGCAGAGTTTGGACAATGTAAAATTATTTCTCTGCATTTAAAGCAGTGGGCTGTCACCAGTGGGCGACTAGGGAGCAGTGTGTGGGGAAGGTACCTTGCTCAAGTGGTGTCACTAGAGTCATGGGATGGAAATCAATGGCCTTCTTATCACAAGAGCAGCTCCCTAACCACCAGGCCACCATCTGGCCCACTATACATAAATGCTAGGGTAAAAATACTATAGATAAGCAACTTACAGTTAAGTGAATTGCTAAAGACACAGATGGCAGCTAAGAGTATGTTATTGCAGACAGAATATATCAGTGGTATATAAGTAATATTGACATAAGTAGGGATGTTTATGTGGTAAGACATGTACATTATAAGATATTGCTCATAATGATAATGTATTAGCACACAATAAGAATATTGCACAGAACTGCTAGCAAAATAATGCACATAGACATACACATAATGATTTATAACCAGTAAGAAATTGCACAACAGAGTAGCAATATCTATTGTACATGTTATTGTGTGAATTTGTGAATTCCACATTAATGATGGAACAGATGTCGGAAGCTGTTAAGCCCCCTAAAAGCTACCTCACAGACAATTTAAAATTAAATGCTCAAGAATATGTTGCCTGTTGCCTAAGACATTGTTTCCCACTAGTTTTGAGATAAGAATTTGGCCTATTTTAATTACATTAATGGTGAGAAATTATATGCAGGACATGTTTAACGGCTTTATTTTAAGCCATTTGGAAAGACTTATTTATATCTCACCAATGATTTCATTTTGTTTCCCTTTAACACTCAGTGCTCAGTGCCACACTAGTTTTATGCGATTGTGATATGCAAAATAATCATTTTATATCCATTTCAGGATGAACTGAGAACAGAGATGAGAAGAAGAAACCTGCTTGTTTTGATTTATCATCATTTAATGGAGGAAGGGTGAGATTATGTCTTAACTGAGTGAGTCTTGATGTATTTAGAAAATAAAGAAGAACATACTGAACTCTTTGATTCTTAACCCCATGTACAGGTACATGGATGCTGCTACTGCCCTGGAGCAAGACACTCATTTTGGTTTGCTTCGTTTTGAAGTTTGTGATAACATTGACCTGGACACAATTCTCATGGAATACGAAAGTTATTATTTTATCAAGTTTCAGAAATATCCAAAGCTAACCAAGAAACTGCCAGAACAAGGTGGGTATTGTTTCCATACAATGAACTGAGGTCATTTACAAATTACAACACAGTATCAACAACCTGTTATATTCTATGGGATAAAAGACGCTGGCAATTGGGCATGTAAAAATGCACTAAATGCATTTATGCAAGCAAATGTGAAGTGTGGTTGTATGGTTGCTCTAAAGCTAGAGGTTGGAGACACCCAAAAGAGCATTTGTGGCAAAAAAAAATAAACGCTTGCACCTTGGATTAAAACTTGGATTTTCTAAATTAGATGCCTGAGTTGTAGCGCTCCACCACCAGGGTACCTTTTGGATACGGGCAGCTATATACTTTGCCATATTCATGGGCTGATTATTTTTATGTAAAATAAAACAAACTGTGAGACATGTTTCCTTATTTATAGCTGTCTTTAGCTTTAGTGTCTGCAAGTCCATTTATGTACTGTGCTGTTTGTTTTGCTCTGAATGTTTTTTTTTGTTTAGTTTTTTCGCTTTTTGAATTTTTCTGGCTGCCAAAGCTGTGACGTCACAGACTCTCACTGGCACACATTTTAAAGGGGATTTGATTGTCCTCTCTCTCAATCCTGATATATATAACAGATGGGACCCGGCCACAAAAACGATTTTTAAATTGATCAATACTCAGCCCCTGATCATCCAATTGATTTGCTGTGTACAAGTACACTGAAGGGAATATTGACCTCAAAATTGACCAATAATAAGAATAATAGAGAAACTTTATAAGGAACCACAGTGTTCCACATTCTTCAAACACCCTCATTATGGCTGGTTTTGGAACACAAGCACATCTGAAGGTCAGTGATTAGGATGTGGGCCATTAAAAGCCTGTAAAAATGTAAAAATGAACTGACCCTTTTTCACACAGGTGAGAACAGACGTGTCAGAAGTTGCGGTAAAAAGAGGTGCGTATGCATGATATTTTTCCCAAAGTAGATTATACACAGTATGCCTGTTTTATTGTCCACTAAAACTACTTATAATCCTCTGTCAAAGGACCCCATGCACCCAAACACTGCCAAAAATTGCTTCCAACCAGCGACCGCAGTCTAGGTATGGCATTAAAAAGCCAGAGTGTAAAGCAACAGCAAGGGACTCAAGTAGATCAAGCTGTGTAAGTTGATTCCCCTCATTCATAACCTTAGCCTTTTGATGACTTCAAAACAGCTTTTAGAAGTCTCACCCAACTCCATTGCTTTTCTCGCTCGGATGCTGAAGCTAAGATTGTCCCATTTTATTTCAGGAGAATGGGGGTATTTGTGTGCCAGAGAGTGCAGACTTTGGCCTGAATGTGTCTCCGATCATCAGGAATGGAGGTGGTGAAGGGACACAAATGAAGAAGGTGAAGCCACACATGTAGTGTGTTCTACAACAAAGCTGGAGATGTTTTCATTTATATTTCATTCAGTATATTTCAAGCCTGATCTGTAAAACAGAGGTGCTGTAAATTGTTCTTTGCAGGGTCAGCAGGTTGACTACAGGTGTCTGATACAGGACACAATCAAGGGAACTTCTAGTGACCTTGCTTCAAATAGCTTGTCTTGTAGTCACGATCCCACAGTAAGTTCACTCTCTGCCCCTCAGTCCAGTGAGGTAACGTATACATGCAACGTTGCTGGTTTCTCTAAAGAACACAAGATACTTAAAAAAATCTCCCTGCCACAATAGCGATGTAAGGGATCATAGCAAAATATTTTCTAAGGAAACTTTAGACTTTTTCTGTTAGTCAGTTCATGAAGTATTTTGTCTTTTAGGCAATTTCTGCTGTTCTAAATAAAATAATTATAAAGTCATGTTTTTAAGATAATTGATTAACAATGTTATTCTGTGTTATTTAACATATTTTATGTCCAACATCTGTTTAGAGTAAACTTTATAGTTATACTTATGCACAGTAATATGTCTATTTACCTGCTTCAAGATTTGACTTTTACAGTTGAATAATTGCATGATTTACCAGCTTATTATTTGAAACCTATAAAGCTGTAGACCCTGGTTTCACATTTTAACCAAAGCAGTCATTTAAAAATGAAAACAGCCATTTTAAACAGAAATGTATACGCAGAATATTAGAGGTCATAAAATAGTACCTACAGGGATTTTATTAGGCAACTTATTCATCAATATGTTACATATTAATGTTACCGATGATCATGGAAACCTTTTTTGCTTGCACACAGGAGCGGCTGCTCAAACCCATTAGTGCCTTCTATGGGATGAACCATGAGATGAGAGAGCTAGCAGCTGTTATTAGTAAAGTATGTGAACTCGACAAATATTGTATTCTGAATGTATCTGAGAACGCCTTTTATGTTGGTTTTGGGTTTAACAAAGGAGCATGTACTTCTTGGGCAGTATTTAGGATAGACCTGATACAGTGAACAGTAACTGGTAATATAAATTACTTTGCTTTAACAATTAGTCTGTGTTAGATAAATACTTTAAAACCGTTTGTGTGTGCGCAAGGGAGAGCATACCCCTCACCCTACCACACACACACAGTAGAACAGATATTAATGAACAGAATTAATGAATTTCGTTCCTGTCTTTCCCTAAAGGATATCTATTTACACAACCCCGATGTGCACTGGGACGACATTATAGGCCTGGAGGCCGCCAAGCGATTAGTCAAAGAGGCTGTCGTCTACCCCATTAAGGTGCGGGCCTGCTAAACACTGTGGTATTTCTCAAACTGCCACTGCACTTCGATTGTGAATATCTCACTAAAGGGTAGAAGAGAGCAAAGTGTGGACGGTTATAGCTTTAGATGACATTAAATCCATACTTGAATACCACCCAATCTTGCCTTCCGCCATCTCCTACCCATTCCTGTCTTCTATGCCAGTGACAAATATGTGGTGAGCTCCTGTCACACAGGACACATAAACAATTCTTGTCTTTCTCTATTTAATTAATAAAAGCTGAGGGCTTGATCTGTGAGGGAACTATGATGTCACAAGTTGCTCTTAACTTTACCTGGCCTTTACGATTACAGGGATTTCAATTATCAGTAGCTCACTTTCATTGTCAGTTTAAAGCAGCTTAGCGATTATGCTAGTCAATACAAACAGACCCCCAGGGCTTCATTTAAGGCTGCTAGCTTAGCAGTTAATAAGAACAAATAAGGATTGAAGCATGTAGTAGGCACTATGTCTGACAGCCAGCCCATAGGTAAGTTAAAGGTAGTGAAGTAAGCATAATGTTAATTATAAGTTTTCCTTTATATCTTTCCTCTGCAGTACCCTCAGCTGTTTACTGGGATTCTCTCTCCATGGAAAGGTTTACTGCTCTATGGGCCCCCAGGTTAGTCGTTCTTTTTTGTTAACGGTATGAATATTATATCATTTGAATGGGTCCTATTCGGAAAATCTGACATTTCTACTGAAACTTTTATTTGTTTCAATTAAATTTTAATTTCCTCTGTGTCCTGAAAAAGTACAACCTAAACCGAGAACTGATGTTGACTTTTTACAGCTCTGCCATAGAGAGCATCATAACGTACGGCCTTACCGTGTGGTACGCAGGCTGCTCAGCAGCTAACAAACAGACCCTGCAATAGGTCAGCAGAAATATCATAAGCTGCTCTTTTGCCTCACTGCTGGACATTGCAGACACTCGATACCTCTCCAAAGCAAGAAATGTCATAAAAGACTGCTCACAAACTGGCCATCACCAACATTGAACTCATGCCTTCATGAAGGCGTTACAGGTCAATTTAAACATGCACCAACAGACTATTACACAGTTTATTTCTCAAAGCTATACAGTATCTCAACAAGCATACACAGTGACACCCTGTACCTGTACTGGTCATACATTTTATATTTAATAATTATACTTTGTGAAATATCTGCCACTCAGCACTTCATCTGGATTTCTGTCAATGTTGTCATAAGTCTCACTATTCCATAGGTTGATGTTTTGTCTATGTTATTTGTTTTTTTAATACCACTGGATTGGGAAACTGTCATTTAATTGTGTAAAAGATACAGTGACAATAAAGTACCTACCACCCATCCATCCATCTATCCATCCATCCATCCATTCATCAATCCATCCATACATGACATCATATTACTTTGTCAGAACTTGCTATCAGTGGGCATGGATTTATATACTTATTTATACATATACTACTTACATACTACTTATTTCTACTACAAGCAAAAACATATTCCAAACCACCATTTTTGTTAGTTCTGGTAGTTTTCCTCCTATCGGTCACCCTTTGCTTGCTCACTAGGGGCTCGGATCTGGATTCTATGACAACACTGGTAGTAAAAAATGTCATATAAATAATTGTATTGAATTGTATTGCTTTGACTTTGCACTGCCTCATGAGAATTTTATTGGATTTCTTAGGAATTTATATTTTATATTGTTCTTGTCTCTGTATCTCTGCATGTCTGTACAGTCATATAATAAGCAATATCGTCTAGGGTCAATACAATTTTCTGATTTTGAATCAGAATAAGTGATATTTATCACTCTTGTACATCTCAGGCACAGGCAAGACTCTGCTGGCAAAAGCTGTAGCCACTGAGTGCAACACCACATTCTTTAACATCTCTGCCTCCAGTATTGTCAGCAAGTGGAGAGGAGACTCAGAGAAGCTGGTTCGGGTCAGTGTTTTTCGTTACGCTCTCTAGTAACCACACAGTGCTTTGTTCTTCGTGGGAGTTTATATCCCATGCAAAATTAAAGTGGAACTTAGAGCTGTTTAAGCAAGATGTTCATTTCAGACCAGTAAAGTTTCTTCATTATGTTCTGCCCCTCAACTAGATCTCTGTAAGTACGTCTCTCTAACTTAAAGTCTTGTATTTCTTCTGCAGGTTTTGTTTGAGCTGGCGAGGTACCATGCCCCATCCACTATCTTTTTGGATGAGCTGGAGTCAGTGATGGGCCAGAGAGGTGTTGGCCAAGGGTAAGAGCCCGACCAAGTTTCTTTCAGACTCCACAGTCTAGATACAGAAGCAAAAGTTGCATGAAAAATCAAATGTATACAATTTCTGCTTAATCTACATGTAGACAGTCACCTAGTTACTTTGTACTGGAGCTACTGTGGTTAATTTGAGTAAGGAGTAAATGTTTGTTTTCATGTGACATCAATTCAATTTAGCATAAATGTGCTAACATGCATAATGTGTTACCTAAAGATATATCAATTTCATGGACCCAGATACATTTGGGAGTAAAATGTAAAGCATGGCAACTTTGGAACATTTTGTTTACAACAGGGTATAAGTGCAAAACATTTTTTTCCCATTGTGAAAAAGAAACGCTAAGAAATGAAATTCCTAAAATGGTGGTGATGCCGACTACAGCAAGATGCATAATAGCTATTGGTTTGTGTGTGAAGAACAAATATTTCAACCGTTGTTTTTATTGAAGGTGCACACACCAACATTCGACATTCTGACTTTATTAGCCTCGTGTCTCCAGTACAACACTGAAGAAGCAAACTATGCACACCAAACAAACATGTCTTGGCTGAAGACTACATTTGAGACCATTTATGGAAAATTCTCCATATTTTTGCTGAATTATCACTTTAAATTTACATTAAATGATGATTGAATTTAAATGCTGAAAGAAGTATGCTGGATTTGAATATGTGCCACTCCCTCCCTCTTCTTCTGCTAAGAGGAGAGCATGAAGGCAGTAGGAGAATGAAGACTGAGCTGTTGGTTCAGATGGATGGATTGGCACGATCTAGTGACCTTGTGTTTGTGCTGGCTGCCTCAAACCTACCATGGTGAGAAAGCAGAAAACAAGATTTTTTACACATACTGCAGTTTGGTGCCACTGTCCAGTTTTCTCTCTCTGGGCTTAGGGAGCTGGACCATGCGATGCTGAGGAGACTGGAGAAAAGGATCCTGGTGGGCCTTCCATCCAGCCCCGCCAGAAAAGCAATGATCAACCACTGGCTTCCACCAGTCAGCAACACCGGAGGGGTGGAGCTTCGAACAGACCTGGACTATGAGGTTCTTGCACAGGTGGGCTATAAAAATACGTTATTAATCATTTGTAGCACAAAAGAGCAACACGCCCAGTTTCAGGTTCATAAATGCACTCATTCACATATGCAGTATTTACTAAAACAGTGGCTTCTTGGGAAATAAATCATAAAATAATTATTTTCAACCAAGCTCTTAAATGTAAATTATTTTAACATTCTGATATTTTACTTAAAGGATCTTTTTTCAGAAATATTTCCTATCATTTAACTCCAGGTTTCTCAATTACTGGGCCGGGCGGGGACCACTTGGTCTGCAAATCTAAAATTCAGACAGGCCAATGGTCCGCAATTTGTTATCTAAGATTATCTAACGTTGATCTAGGGTTGGGCCTATCAAGCATTTGATTTTTTTAATCATCACATGTATTTAAAAAAATTGTCGGGTTAAATCGGGCTCGGGCAGATAATTACAGTTAATGTGTCGGGCCGGGCTGGGCTCAGGCACAAGGTGCACGGGCTGGGTCGGGTTTTTTATTTTTTGGGCCCGATCTACTCTACTTTGCAGGTATGCACAGTTCACTTACCTAAGCTGCTATTTTTGCATCATGAAGGTAGTAAACTAAGATGCACAGATGTTGCTGTAGCTGCAATATTAATAGTTATTCATATCAGTAGGCTTTGTCATTGGTCTACATTTACAATTAAAAAAAGAAAAACTCCCATTGTACCTGTTGGAACCAAACTCAGTGCAAATACAGAACAAAAATGAACAGATTAAATAAACTAACACTTATCAGTAGTTTGGCCCCCTTCAGTCTTGAATATTTTGTCATACTTTCATTCAGATTTCTAAATGACCTGAATTAATTCTTTCTAACCTATTCTGCACCCATCTTCATCTTCCTCAAACCATTTTCATCTGACCTGTGGTACTTTCTGGGTCATTTTATGTAGCTTCCAATGTGTTTTTTTTTACCCCCCCCCCCCCTCTCTCTCTCTCTCTCTCTAAGAGAACGTGAATGTATGAATGAGAGAACTTTGATGTATGAAATAGAGGAGTAATATGGAACAATGTTTGTGCTGTAACAGGGGAGTTTCTTTTTTTTAAGGAAACCGATGGTTACTCCGGCTCAGATATCAGACTTGTTTGTAAAGAAGCTGCGATGAGGCCTGTCCGGAAGATTTTTGATGCATTGGAGAATCACAGTGAGGGTAAGACATCGGCTTCATTTCTTAAAATAAACCCACTGCTTCTTCTCTTCAATTTCCTCTGGCATGCCGCACAGCTCCAGGTCAATCATCTATCTCCACAGGTCACTGCAGCAGCATGCCGTTTATTGAGCTAGAAACGGTGACCACAGCAGATTTCCTGGAGGTGATTGCTCACACCAAACCATCAGCCAGGTACCTGACAGACAGATTTTCAGCTTGGGAGAAAGAGTATGAGTCTGTCTGAGCTTACAGCTTAAACTGTTATCCCAACAGCTGTGCTGTTTTTACTGCACACCATGCAATTTTTTTATGTGATTTGTTATACTAGCCCTTCTTCTAAATAACTACAAAGACTGGATGCCAAGCAAAATAAATACAACACAATACATACACTTTGAAAGTGGGCTCTTTTGTACTATCAAATGCACACAAAAATAAAATTAACAGCAGTTTTTTGGTTTTGCAATTTTATTTTGGGGGGGACTTGTGATGATATTACCTTTTATATTTTATAGTCTGGGAAAGTACCATGGGAAAAAATGTTTCCGCAATCTACGTAGTGGACAGATACCTTTAAAAATATTCATGATTTGAAATGCAGATGAAAATTTTACATTATTTCCTCTCCATTACACATTTACAAGCATGCTGTTCATTCAGTTGTCGCTTCATGTTCATTACATACTTATTTCCAAACTGCATCATAAAACTCATTTCATTTCTAGCAGATGTTCTAAGATGTGATCTACAGCTTCTGGAAAGCTGTTACAAGTTAGGTAGGGGAGAGGGTTTATTTTGTTTTCATCGCCAGATCTGTATTTACCTGAGGACAAAACAAAATCAAAATTACTTTCTTCGACAATAGCATGTCATAAAACATTACTGTAATAGTGTGGTTTTGCAACTGAAAATTATAAGACAGGATAAATGATACAAGTAATGAAATCATTTTACCAGTTTTGACTAATATTCCCAGCATCCCAGTATTCTGAGCACCACCAACATCATCCCTCGCATCCTGTAGGTGCACCAGTAGAACAATCTTTTACCTTGTAGCAACTTTCCATTAGTTAAAAATATTGTATCCATTTTGTCAAAAACAGGAAACCAGCAAGATTGTTCAAACAAAACATTTCTCCAGAATGTAGAATATCACTCACATCTCCAATCATGACAGCCTCCTCTGGGCTGCAGTTCAGGTCTCGCAGAGCTTCCAAAAAGAAAGTTTTCTCAGGTTTGCCCACCACGGTGGCTTGCGTGTCAGTAGCATACTCCAGTCCTGTCACAAATGGTCCAGGCCCCAATGCAAGCCCATCTTTTCTCTTGTAGTAGCGGGCTTTATGAATGGCGATGAGAGGGGCACCATCTAAAATTAACCTATTGCAGAAAAAATCCAGAAGAGCAGAAAGAATGATTAATAAAACATATTTCTCTATGACTATTAATATAATGTTGGTGAAAGGTCATGTCATTTGATTTTAGGCAGTGGTTAGTATGGTGTATAATCGTAAGAGTTTGCCCTTCAGGTGAGAGCGGCTTTGTGAATTTCCAGACCAAATAACACAAGTGTGTTAACAGTTCATACCAACTGTACTACAGTCTTATTCAAATTTTGGAACAGTAAATGTTTTCATGATGAAAAAAAAACATATATTCTGCATTTTTAGAATGTTACTGCTTATTGTTGAGTAGAACATTTTGGACAAAATAAGACAAACCTTTGCACAGGCTAAATTGTGCACTGTGAAATTAGTGAGCCCTTACCTGAAAGCTTTATTAAGCATTTGATAGTTGAAGTGGTCTGGTGCTAAACCTATGACAACTGCATTAGGATCTGAGGTTTCAATACCTGTGACAAAGAGATTTGAGCACCATCACAGAAACTGTCACAGAAATGCAGTTTAACCTTAAAACACTGCAATGTTGTAAGTTTTTCCCTGCTTTAACATAATTGTTTTGACTCGCAGGTTCATTATCAAACCCATTAATGAGTGAGTCAAATGTGGGTAGAAACCATGATGTTTTCTTGCCCTGGCTCTTCAGTACAAGTTCTCCCAGCTCACCTGAAAAGTCTTCCAGTGCACTATTCTCTACCAACAATAGGGGGCGCACAGACTTGTGCTCCAACAGGTTGCGAGCTGCCGTTAAAGAGGTGAAGATCTCCTTTTCTTCAATCTCAAACTGGAGCCGCCTCAGTCGCTCATGCAGGGTTCTCTTACACTCTTTTGTTGTGTTTGTTACAAATTTCACTGCCACTGGAGCACGCCTCAACCTAAAAGAACGAAGACAGACAACTGATTAAAACTCCAGCTCAGTTTGGACTGATGTTCCTCAATAGAGGTTGGATCAAACTGCTGTAAGCTGACTGACCTCGCAAGAGCTTCCTGAGCTCCAGGTACAGCAACATCCTCAATATGAAGGGTTCCACTCAGATCAATGAGAACCGCTTTCAATGTCCGGCGGGATGCCATGGCCTGCCCATCGAACCACAAGAAAGTTAAATCACCAGATGAGAAAATATGAACATTTTCAACTCCCAAGACACTCAAGTTATTAGCTTCCTATATTCCTGGATTACCTGGTGCATTAAATACATCTCAGACCACCTCCTAAAGTCAGGTGAGCAATCAGATTTCTATAAGTTTTCAAGGCATCTTGGTGAATTTTCACTAGTATTTTTATGTCAGTTCGCCTCATCCAGATCCAGTAATCCTGATATTTGAAGTTGCATGAAATGACCATGTGTCATTGGATAAACTGTCTCTCAGAGGACCATACAGGGAGCCTCTGGGCTCTTATACACAATTTTCTGTGGTGCATGCATAACATATGCTTTAATAAATGCTAAATATACAAATCAAAATACGTAATACTAATACAAAATGCTAATTGAGTTCAGGTTGAAAAATTTAGCAGGAGTTATTAAGGACTATTAAAACCCACTTACAATCTCCACTGTGGATAATATTACCAAACTGCTGATCCTTTATTATTTAGAAATTTTGCCTTTTTCCCACCCTTGTAATCCAAAGTCAAATGAGCTTTTGGAACTTGGAAGAACAATTAATGCTCTTATTCAAGGCCAGCTCTGGATTAACCAAAATAAAAACTGGGTGCTTTGGAACATTGCTCATGATCTGTTTGGCATCATTTCAGGATTTGGAATCATAAATTTATTTAAAAAGTACTGGCAAATTCCTGAGAGTGATTTAGATAACGTAAAGCAGCTTGACTAAAATCACACAAATATAATGCCACAGGCAGCTAAACAACATGTAAATTAAGAAATGGTGGAATGTACCATTAATTTAGTAAATCCAGTAAAAGAAAAAACACAGATTTCAATACATTTGCTACAGTAATGTGCATATGTCTTGAGCCAACCCTAATTCCCAAAATATATATTTAAAATTGAATCAGAGCAAATATAGTATTTTTATGCCTATCAAACTTATCTCCGGGCACACTTACTAGATAAAAATGAAAGAAATGGGAGCAAATATTTATATGCAAAAATTTCCAAAATTTAAACATTGCAGCTTTCAGCACCACCAGTATACTGGTCACCAACTGGTCATCGGCACCTGTTTGTTCACTGGTTTATCAGGTTATGTTTTGTTATGCTTTAATGATTCCTATACAGGTCACTGTGTGGCCCTACAAACAGAAAACATTGGTCAGATTCAGGGGCTGTACAGAAAATGATAGTCTTTGAAAGTCCTTGAAAGTCCATACACACACACATAAATAGAGAGAAAGAGAACAGAGTATATAGAGAAGAGACAAGACAGAGACAGAGACCAAACAGAAAATATATAGAGAGATTACAGAGACAGGAAAGAAGTGAACAAGGCGTGAACCTAAGTGTGAAGCTTTGTTCTTTTATCCAGAGGAGAATGTGGGACACTAGATCACACAGTGCAGGGTACAAAGTAATATTTCCTCACATCCTAACACCAAAAATGTACATTATCAGAGACCTGAACGGACATATCTGAGGACACTAAACGGCTAAACTCATGAGGCTGTGGAGCTCTTGCAGGCTATCAGGAGCCAAAATCTGTCATGGAAAGATAGAGAGGGGGTTTTAACCTGTCAGCAAAAGATGCTACGGCAAAACACAACCAGCTGCTGCAAGAGCTTCCTGTGGCGTCATTTAAAACACGCAAAAAACACAATGAAAACAGAAACGACCTTCATTTTGTTTGTTTTGGTTTTCGGCACTCCTCTTGAGGGGCCTAAGCCCAGCTGTCCTCACATATGCCTGACGCTAAATCAGAGTAACGGATTCAGCAGAACTGAACTTGATATTCACCTCAGCAACCGAAGGCAATTTTTATACCGTTTTAGTTTTTTTCCTCAACAAATGTACAAATTGTGGTAAATCTTGCACGCACCCGCAAAACGCTCCCCACAGATACTCCGAGATGACAGGTACAAAATGTTGACAAAAGTATGGGGTATTCCTCTTACTTTGAAAATTCAGTTAACCCTCCTATTCTATTGTGTTTATTTAAGCTTAACGCTCTTTGTGTTCTAGGTAGGGTTACCACTTTTATAAAAAAAAAATAAGGGACGCATACTGCAGCGGGGGCCACATCCCTTGGGGGCCAAGACCACAGTGATCACAGGCC
>JBBKCR010000034.1:2154412-2173302 GCA_037577295.1 Ladigesia roloffi | reverse complement strand
CTGTCAACTAAACATCTCTTGATTGAATTTGTTTAGGATAAGGGGGTGGGGGGGGGGGGGGTATTTTAAATGCCACTTCACTGCACCCAAACAAACCATCAACTTAATTTCAGAAAACAAAAGCAAATCACTGGCCTCCTGTAAGTTTAATTAGATACTGGTGTCTTCTCAATAAAAAATCATATCTTTCATTGTCCTGAACATGCACACAGAAACACACACTATGCAAAAACAAATGTTCTAACTCGGATGATATAATGATCCTTTAATCATTTAAGAGGATTACCCTTGGGACAGATTACTCATAAAAAGGAAAAAAACATATGTAGGCTATTTTAACAACAGATGCAGCGCATTAAAAGGCATTTTTGAGCAGTAATCGATTTTAGCAGCGTTTTATCACTTTGGCTTAAAAAGCCTCTTTAAATGTTGCCCATTAACATTTCAATAACAATTTCACTTTATGTCTTTAAGTCTGACTGCTGTCAAAAACAAACTTGCAGACCATGATTCATGTGTAATAAAACACATATTGGAATATTAAGGTTGGGCCCAGTACAAACAACAGAAAATAACCTTAAACTCTAGGTTTCTTTTGGTCTTGATTTAAATTAGTCATATCTGAATCAAGCGCTAGTCTTCAGGAATGTTTAATTGATTGACTAGGCAGGACAAGCTTGTCAAGTCAGTCTTGGAAGAAGAAAACCATCAGTGACTTGGAAACCAGTCTGGAGATTTAAAGGACCCCATATAAGTTTTTTTACTCAAATGTCAAGTTAATGTTCAGTGGAGTGTCACATGGTTTTGCAACGAATAAATAAATAAATAAAACAAAACATTATCTAGGATTATGACAGTAAAGCTTAGATCAAAAAGTGGTTACGGCATAATCGCTTTTATGAGCATATGGTTGTAATTTAACATAATACCCATTGACTAAGCTCCTGTTAACAAAATCCACTCAAGTCCTGAGGGCTTCAATTAGTTATAATCAGACAAACAAAATATGTAAATTGTGAAGATAAACTAAAATGAGCAACTCTCAATTGTTGATTAAACATCCATAAAAATCATATACAGTTCTTAACTTTCCCTGATCCTGTAATTAATATACTATAAATGTAAAAATAACCTTAGAAATGAATCACAATGAAAGATATCACTTTATTAAAATCTGACAAATGTATTGACAGAGGCCCAGGTTACTTGTGCTCAAACAAAAGTCTTTAGACAGAATCTTATTTTAAAGCTTCCCATTTTACGCAAACTGACAATCAGAGCGAATTTACAGAGTCTTTCACAACAGCAACAGATCTTCCCTTAAGTAAGAGAACAAAATATTCTGCCTTCATCATTCACTTCCACTCTGTAGCAAATGTTTGGAACACAATATTAAATACTGCAATGTTGACAAATCACATAGAAATCATAAATAAGACATTGTGAGGAGCACATCCAAACTTGGACACAGAGCCACTGCTTTATCCCTAAGAGGCCTGTTATTAACAGACTTGGCTAATTGTGTTTAAACATCCACAATACCAGAACACCAGCAAGTTAATGAGATTCGTATTCATTAATAGTGAATAATGAAATAAAAAAGATAATTTTCTATAAGCAAGAGATAAACTGGCAAAAACAAAACAAACAAAATCTGAAAATATAAAACTTTGGGGTAGTAAACAATCACCTAACCACTCCCAGAAATGTTGACACTTTTCGGGATGCAAGAGTGAGAAACCTGAAAGCAACAACGACATCAACCGTTTGTACAAAAAACATTTCCTTTTGCCCATTAGCTCTTGTTCCATGCTGAATGTCTTCCTTCATCCAAACAGCAGTAGTAACACGATGCACACCGAATTTACTATTATCAAAGGCACTGTGAACAGAAACAGAATAAGAAATTAAAGCAAGTACTGTAAATACTGTTCAGATGGACAGGCATATATGAGCAAATAAACAGACATACATTTTGTATTCAAAGGTTTGTAAACACAATTCGACTCAATTAATACATGTTAATTTGCATCTACTGCATTTAAATGCCTTCAATTGCACACATCCATCTTGTTTAATCTCCATAGAGGAGCACTGCCAATAGAAGGGGCTACACTGGAGCCATCAGCCTACAGACACCAAGCACAATGCCAAGTCCATGGATAGACGGGGTATAAACCCTCCTCGAATTGCGCTGTTCAACAGTGGAATTACGTTCTCTGGTGTGATCCATCGCCTTTAGAATGTGTTGGAATAGCATTTGTGATCCACAATTTTTTGTCCAGCATCAGCACTTGACCTCACTAATGCTCCTGTGGCTGAATGCAGCTAAATCCTGACACCAGTGCTCCAACATTTACTGCTGTGGTCCTGGAGGGCCAGTGTCCAGCACAGTTTGGTGACTTCCCTGCTCAAGCACATCTAGTGTTGCCTGCAGATTGTCTGGTTAAGTGATTGTCTTTGAGGACAGCAAACAAACTAACAAACTGTGTTGGACCATGAGCTGTGCACCCCTGATCTAGAAGCTGCAGGGATAGACCTTGAATTCAAAAGAAACTCTGGATAAAAAAGGTATCTAAAAAGCATTTGAGCACAACATATGGATGGGAGAGAGAGACCTCAGTGAAAGGACACTGAGGCCTTTGCCTAACCTTTGTAATGTATAACATGTAACATCTTACATAAAGCCAGGTTACTCACCTCTCATGACTGTCCTGACAGATCGGATTAGGTTTAGAAGTTGTGCTTTTATTCCTGGTTCATCTCCAAAGCCACCTATGCCTTGATCTGCTCCCCAGCCGACTGCAATTAAAGATGTACTCTTCAGTAAAACACCACACATAACCTTTAAGAAAACTAACTCAAAACCAGGACAGTGTGACCAAACATCATTCAGAAAAAGGACACTTATATTTAGTCAAGTATGAATTTAAACAAAACTAGAATATTTAACAACATCTGTAGCTGATTTAGAATGTGAACGTTTTGGTTATATGGTGATAGCTGAAAATGACCTATATGAATATTTTCCTACAGCATTTCTTACACTACTAGCAACATTTGCACGGGCCTGTTCTTTGTACTGTACTCAAGTCTATTTGAGACTAATACGTTATTTACTCAGTTACAGGTTAGTTAAATTTAATGTAATTTCCTTTACAATAACTCAACTAAACATTTTTTCTGTTTGTGATAGTTTGACATGACACTGATCTGTTTAAAAATTCAGTTTAGAGCGGAAGGTTTCCAAATTAAGAACAGAGCCCATTAACCGTCCTATGCTAAATATAATTAATAGTCGATCCTCTGCTGTTTAACAGCGTCCACTCTTCTTAGTGTATCTGTGGGAATTTGTGCCAATTCGTTCAGTAGGGCATGTATGAGGTTAGTCTCGCAATCTCCATTCCAGTTAATCCCAAAGGTGTTGGATGGGGTTGATGACAGGGCTCTGTGAATTTCTTCCACACCGAAATCATACAAACATGTCTTTATGGACCTTGTTCTGTGCACTGGGGTACAGTCATGAGGGAGTACAAAATGTTATTCTAGCCCAAACCGTTGAAAACAGACGTGTCCCAATTCTTTTGGCCATACGGTGTATATAGATAGTAGTCAGTTGGCACTCCAGTGCTCAACTGCAGTTCAGTATGCTACCTATTAACCACCACATTATGGAGCACTGTATGACACCCAGATAATTAAAAGAGAGGCAGAGGACAAAAACACAGAGATTAGCAATAGTTTTGTTTTCGTTCACTTCACTTTGCCCTGTTAGCCAGCTTTGCTAACGCTACAGCTGGGAGGTGTCTTATGAGCTATTTACAGCCATAACACAATAAAACAAGCCAAGGTTCGAATCAGAACAGAGCCAAATAAGTGACTACTCACTTTTACTTAGAAACCTTTCTTCGTGTAGAACAGCGATCGCATTTGTGCACAAAATTGCTGTTTGTATCAGAGAGTACAGCTTAAACGCCATGTTGGCACTCCTCGTCTTCAATGATTGCGTCACGCGCAAGCGCAGTGTTGTATATTTGTTGTATTCTCATTTTATGTGCTATTTGTTAATAAATGGCTGTATTAAAAATAAATCAAGACTGGCTTAAACTGATTCACCTATTGGTGCATTTAATTTAAGCTTAATTTTACTTAAATACCTTAACGTTTAACTTCGAATCTATTGAAGATAAATCATCCATCTTATAGTGTAGCATATAAGTTGAAACAGAAAATATTTATTGTCGGGTTTAGTCTTGATTAAATTCTCAAGAAACAATTCTATAAATGTTAAAATAAGGTAGGATAACTACACTGTTCTAATTACATTTTACACTTTTTTATATTTTTAGGTTATTTGTAGCACAGACGTCATTCCCTTTTCAGCTCTTAATTTTATTATCATCTCACAAATGACACTTGAGCCGAGTATTTATGTTACCATGAAATTATAATGAAAGGGATTAATCCATTAATACTAAAATGTAAAATTACAAAATATTCAAAAGTATTCAAATAAGTTCATTCTTTTATATTTGACGTTTTGATACAGTATTTTATTGTGACCTTGTACCCTGTTGTTTATTAATATTTCCGTCATGTGTGGTGTGAGATGTCAGCATAACTGCTGAAAATTCAAATGCAAAATATAAATAATATGTATTTGTTTAATGTTATAGACTTTTATTATCCACATAAATAGTAGAGAAACTACAAGAACATTTTTAAATACATTTGCATTAACAATAATAACATTCTTCATTTTAAGTTTGTCAATGCTGTATTTAAACAAGCAAGTGCAGAAGTTGGCTTGCTTGTAAAGCTGCTCGCAGCCATAAGCTTCATTAGGCCCATAGAGCAAATATGCTGTGTGTTTTCCCCAGATATCACTCTTTTATATGTATGTGTGTGTGCGTGTGTGTGTGTGTGTGTGTGCGTGTAACTTCTATAGCCAGTATATTTATACACAGATTAGTTTTGTTTTTACAAATAAATAAATGAATAAACAATTAAATATATAAATTAATGCATAAATGAATAGGCAAAATGAAATCACTGTACAAGAAGTGGCTGTTCTTTCAGTGTGAAAATGTAGCACTAGTGCAGAAAACAGGGCTGCTTGCACTGTGAATTTATGGGTCACTTCATCATCAGTTTGGTCAGGGAAACATACATAATTCAGTTTCTTCAGATGGTCAGCAGACGATGAAAGCACTCGAGCCTCATCATATAACTGTCCTTAATGAGGGGACTGGTTTTCGCGTGCTTATTCAAGTCACCAAGAAACATCCCAATCATTTTCCATGTATTTCAAATGAGGTTGAGAACGGCCTGTCATGGTTTAATAAGAAGTATAACAGTATCCTGTAGGGAAAAAAAGAAATAAATCAGTTGCTATGCACTGAGGAGTCCAAAGATAGAACATGAATGTGGTTTATTTGGGTTGCTTTGTAATAATACACCAAAAAATAATACACCAAAATGTTGCTGTATGAATATTTTAGCCTTTAAAGATGTTAAAATATGCTGCTTTTTATATTAAATTCAAAGTAAAGAATAATAAACACAACATGGATCCCCATTAATAGATTAATTATACTTACCATTCAGCTTTTGTTTAGATGTGTGCCAACTTTTTCTTTTCTGATAATGTTTGCATAGGGAATCTATAAAAAAGAATAAACATTATTATATATATATATATATATATATTATTATGCACATAAATATCTGAGAACAGCCTAATTTGATTTTGAGGTAATCATACTAGGTATGACAAGGCAAAAAATGTGTGCTTAATGTGTTTTTATGGCTTAAAGAAAAATGTTCAGGTTTATTTTGTTGTTTTGTTTGGTTTTTATTTTTTGTTGGGTCAGCTTGATTAGTGATGGTCAAATGACAGACCCAGTGATTGAATATCGAATGCCCCTTTACATCCCATATAGTGCATTAAATAAGTAACATAAGTAACAAACATCGGGCTTTTATGGCAAAATAATGTACTAACTATCCAGCCGAATCCCAAATGCATCTCTTAGATATTTAATGCAGTCTGCATGCTTAAGGGAGTATTTTATAAGGAGTAAGGACACATTTGTTTTTATTGTATTGGAATTTCAGCAATGCAACATTTCGTACTATTCTGAGTCATTTCGGCATGAATGTTTGTTCACAAGATATGTAAAGAGATATGATAACTAATTACCTCCATAACATTTTAAGGGACCTTATAATGAGTAAGATTATATAGCAGAGATGGCCTATCATTATCACTGGGTACTCTTATCCAATCGATATGAGCAGACAATGCTGAACCAGATATTGGGGGGGATAAAAATAAATCTGGTCCCGACCTGTAGCAATTGTGGCCTGAAATAGCACATTTTCACTCTGTCATTCGATTTTCTCACTATTTATTACTGTAGGTTAAAGTTGCTTATACACGATAACCTGCTTTTAGATACTAATTCCAAAAATAAGTTTTGCAATTCCTTTTAAAGAAAACATTATTGGCTTATATTTAAGATTTTAATATCATTGTTTAAAAATAAGCAGTAATGTGCCATCTATACTATTTAGCTTTTAACATCTTTGAAGCAGAAATGATTATGATGTTGGAGACTCTCACCATCTGTAGTTGCTGCACCATCTCCTCTCTGTAAGCCAGTTCCCTTTTCATTTGGTCCTGAAAGTTATCTGAAGGAGCAACAGAGTGTGTGAAAATGAGGCACCATTTGACTAAATCAAAATGTTTCCTCATAGACCATTACTGCACAGATTGTCACTCATCTGATTCCTATTAGCAAAAGCTTTTATTCTTTTATTTTGAAATGGGCAGCTTGTAAAATACTCTCATATTGGCTTTCGTTTATTGAGTGCAGAGGCACAGTTACGCACTCTGGTTTTCGAATGCAAAGCTCCAAATTGAAAAACAAGACATTCTCTGAAGCAACTTACGGAAAACGGGAAAGGGTGAGCTGCCTTTGAGGGCATGGAACTCCTGCTCCAGTCTTCTCCGTAAATCTATCTGTTCCAGGAGAACTTTTTGGAGCTCCTCTGAAAGAAAACCAAAACTGTAATTAAAACCACAGCCTGACATAATGTAGGCACTAATATTATATGGGTAAATTACATATTATACCCCACCCCCCAAAAAAGTCATGTAGTGCGATCACAACATCTCAAAACGAATACATTTTTTAACATACTTAATTTTTTAAAATGGTCAGTAATACTAAGTGTTTAGAAACAAGTGCATATCTTTTGAGTTTTGTATATTATGATCTCTTATATTAGTTCTATAAGTCCGACTCATTTTTCCTGTAAAATACATAAAACTGATTAAAAATATTTAAATACCAGTAACTTAAGCATATTGAATCAGTTTTTAATGTTTCAGCTACAGAAATTAGATATTTTATTTTGAATTTAATATAGTTATTGTTATTATTTGTCGCATCACATGACATTTTGACATTAAATTACAGAGAAATTACAAATAACTGATTTTTTTAAAGTAAGTATGGGAGAGATACTACATATACAAAGTATGTTTTTGTACATTTAAACCTTTTTTAACTTAAAAAAACGAACAGCTGGACAGAATATTTAGGTGTTATGTAATTGACCCATATAACATATTCTAAAATAAGCACAACTCCGAAACAATAAAAGATCTTTTTGCGAGTGTAAACCTTCAATGAAATGTATAGGTATTCAAGCCATTTCTTATCCTCACCTTTTTCCATGTTTTCAACATCTTTCTTGAGTGAAGCAGGTGAATGTGGGTCTTGATTATGCTCTACTGCAATTTAAACAGAAAATACATATATATTATTATGCGATAAAAATCTGTTGAAATTGTCTAACTGATTACAGTATTGGCCGCTATTAAGAAAGGCAAATTTGCAAGCAATGCAATCCATCCCATGACCAGTAGGTGTCAGTCTTACAACATCTTACAACAGCTACTGCTGTAATCAGACTTTGGCTTTATTTAAATGTGGACCTAAAAACATTTTTTTTTTCAGAAATTAAATGAAATAAGTACATTAGTCATCGTTAATAAGTTTGATTACAATGGATATTTTAATATGAAAGTAGTCTAAATTAAATGACCATTTGCTGATATCTAAAGATAATTACACAAACTTGATTTGATTCAGTTGAAAGCACTGTTGATCTTCTCAAGTCAAACACACATGCTGATGAGAGTACCTAAAATGGCATTTATCTGCCCTTCAGCATGTGCCTCTTTTAAAAGATGCCAATTCCATCTACAGCGGGACCGGAGATAAGGTCCTTTGTGTTATTGATTTTATTATTGTTATTGCATTGAAATATCAAATTATTACAATCTGCATGTCCTCAGGAGTTGCCATATTAGGCATATTGCACCTCTGCAGTAGACTGGCAATGTGGGGTTGTGATGCTCTCTGTGTGCTGCACCGCAAATCAGACGTCTTAAATGAAGCAATCCAGCCCATTTGTGTATATAATCCCCCCCTCGTTTCTCCCTCTCTCTTTCTCTCTCTCTCTCTCTCTATTTCATGTCTTGCCTCCTTAAGCCTTACAACGCTTTCCTCATTTGGAAAGCGGGCTTGTTCTCACTCTCCTCCTCTCTCTGTCTCATTTGACAAGCAAATTTGCAGACACTGCCTGAGGATAACAACCTCGTTTGACAGTCAATTAACCGTGAATAGTCAAAGCCAAGGCAGTTTGCATTACATAAATGGAAAATTAGATTATTTTTTTTCCCTCCCACGAAACAGAGCTCTCTTTAAGACACTGCCTTTAGACTCGGAAATCAGAACTTCTAATCATGTTCCCCCACCGGCCCCTTGGAGACATTTAGCAATCAGGCAAAGGTGGTTTCATTTAATTTGTTTCATGTAATTTTTTTCAAACATATTATACATTATGTGAGGAGATCATTATCGGCTCGATAATATAAATGTTGGCATAGATGTCGTAAAACACTTTTAATGTCTCCCTGACAGATAAAAGGCAATAAGCTATGATCTTTGTAATGGACGATTTTGCCTGGCAAAAGGCAATTATATCCATTTGATATTGTTCAAATGGTGATTGTCACCTTCCCCGCGCAGAGCTGATTGTCTTCTTGAACTGTTATGGCTCCCCACAGAACACATTTTGCCAATGACATTGTGGAGGGAACTGCTCCATTTCCAGAGCGAGGCTGCAGTTGAGTATATATCCCATTCTGTCTTTTATATTTAGTCTAATCCCACAATCCTCGCAGGGATGTGGTATCTCTATTGTACAAATTATTTTGTAGCTCTCTTGCTGTAAGTGTTAGATTTTTTTTTTTAGACGGATGACAGTGATGAAGTATTTACCTGTGTTCTCCCTCCAGAATTCTGGAGCCGATGTCTCAGTCTCTGGGAGGAAGAAATTGCTCTGTTCTTTGTTTTCTTCTGTAAGAGGACAGAAAAGTATTAATGGCATAAAAGGAAAATCTGCCTGGAGATGTAAGTATATAATAAACAAAAAAAACACATTCTCTTAAACTCATTTCAGTCCTATTTATGGAAAAAAATAAAAGGTTTTCAACAGAGAGTTTAGAGAACAGCCCTTATGGCTTAATTCAACGCTTAGTGTTTCCTCAAATGGATTTGTGTGCATCACTAGCTTTTTAAATGTAAAAAAATGAAGAACATGAAGAATACCACTCTCTAGTATTTGAAATCATTGCTGATGAAATAAAATCTCAGTTTTGGTTTGTTTTTTGTTTTTTTCATTTTACTTCCATTTTACTTACTTTACTTTAAAACACAATGATTGGATTTACCTTAATATACGTATATATTAAGGTAAATCCAATTAATTAATTGGGATGTGTGCACATCTTTGGGTTTGAGTGTGTGTACCTACATTGTAATGTTTTGATTCATCAGTGACAATATACAGATTAATACATGAGCCCATTATCCCTGCATTGTTGTGCTGTTGATGAGGACCACTCACCTACACGTGCTGCTTTGTCTTTGGTTGCGTAAGCTGGCAGCCCATCCTCTCTGCCCTTGTGTGACTGCAAACACAAAGCGGCACAGAAATCTGATTAGACCTGATTCATGTCTTCAGGCCAAAGGCTCCACATGGCACACTCTACACATATGTCAGACTGCCAAAAGCACTGAAACAGTTAGCCTTGAGGATGACAATGATGTGGTCTACACTTTGCTCAAACGACTTTGTCAGATATGCCAGACTGGTTAACACTGGAGGTGTTAATTGGGATGTGTGCACATCTTTGGGTTTGAGTGTGTGTGCTGAAACTATCAGCTGCAGCGCTGTTAAACAGCCCCCACTCCCCCCCGCACTTCCATAGCTGGGAGTGACACCTCCAGCTCCCTCAGTTAATGTAGTGTCGGCAGGTTAAAGACTAAAAGGGCTAATAGGCAGGAGTGACAAAAGGAGAGCAAATATAATGTTGCCATTAAACAAAACACGACTGGGCTTATTAGGAGGGATCAAAGCACTCTGAATATTTCATTTCTGCAGGGAGCACATGGCTATCAATCTCGTTACATGTGCCTATCCCGCCAGTCTGTGGCCCGCATTTAAATAATAATTAGTTTAAGTGCCTGCAGGGAATATTTACATTTTTGTACGCGCTGGCCGTGTCCTCCAGTGAGGCATGAACAGGGCTGGGGACTTTGAGGGAGGCGGGCGGACTGACAGGCAGGCTGGGCTTGTCCTCTGTGGAGCTTTCAGGGGGGATGGAGGGAGGGAAGGGGGCCGTTTCTTTATCCCGCTCCCCAGCGGTGCTGTCAGCGAGCCCCCGAAGGTGCAGGCTGCAAGACTGCTGCTGTGTGGTTGGCTGCTGCTGCTTCAGGCTGCTGAAATCTTCCTGCTCTTCGTCCTGCTTGGTCTCCACGTCCACCTCCTGCTCTTCATCGCTCTCTCCACTCTCACTCTGGTAGCTGCAGCTGGTGCCTGGCGAAAGGTGTCTCTCACCCCCCAGGTCCTCCAGATTGCCGTGCAGCTTGGCAATGCTTTCGGCATCCTTCACCACTGGCCTGAAGGCAGAGGAGTGGTAGCTGGCCTTGCGGGCCTGCAGGGAGGGGGCATCCAGCAGTTTAAGCCAGCCTTCAGGGGCGGCAGGCCGCAAGTCTGGAGGCGTCACAGGTGGGCACTCACTTTCAAACAGCCCTGGTCTAGTGTTGGCTCCCATCCCAGCAACTGTACCAGTCTCGCCCTGGTCGGACAAGTCCAAAAAGGCCTGACGCAGGGATGGTGCTTCCGTGAGTGTAGAGAGAGCGTTGGGCTGTGGCTGGAGGTATGTTGGCACTGGAATGCCACCCGCCGCTCTAGGGGGCCAGAACATGCAGAAAGGGGGGTAAAAAGCGTCTTTGCGCCCTGGCCAGAGGAGCCCGGAAAGTCCACTGTTTTTCTGCCCATTCGTCGCCTCACCATCATCCTTCTTCTGCTGACAAAGCCCAAAGGCCGGGAAGGTGTAGGGACTTGGAAAGAGTGAGGTTGGGGGAAATTTCTGGAGCATCCCGAAGCCTTTGCTGGGAACCGGAATGACTGGGTAACTGCGTGGGTTCTTCCTGGGTGAAAGACCACCAGCATCCAGATCATCCTCCTCTTCATACCGGCCTCTCTTCTGCCCTAGGTCTGAAGAAATTACATGGGGCAGCACAGAGCCCACTGCCTTTACTGAGTCCATAGAAGAGCAGTGGGACGAAGGCAAGGCCCGCTTGCGGCTGCCTCCATTAAACATGGCTTTCACGTCCTCCCATGCAAACACCATGTCATCTGCTGGTGTCTTGTCAGTCAGCTTGAGGTGTCGACGCCAGGAGTTAAAGTTGGCGGCGTCGGGCTGCGTGTACTTGGCCTCGGGCGTGCGGTGTGAATGGAAGATGAACTTGTTGGGTGAAAAGTACATGTTGCAGTAGGAGCATTTGATGCACTTGGCTCTGGAGCTGTTGTAGCGAGCTGGGATGAAGCTGCCTCTGCATCCCCAGGCACACTCATGTGACACGTCAAACGCAAAATTGTCGGGCAGCTTGGGTGGTGAGTTCTCACCTAGGAACGACTTGCAGAGCCGTTCTGCCTCACGCTTGGTGATCATGCCACAGCGACGAGATGAAATGGGCATTGCCCCAGCCCGCCGGAGGATCTCCAGTTGAACTGGGGTGCACTGCACACATGTGATGCCCAGGGCCACCCTCCGGTTGTGGATCTCATTGTAGCTGTAGTTCTTCAGCAGGGTGTTGGAGATCTGAGCCAGGCACAGACGCTCTTGGTTGTCGATGACCAAGGAGACAATGGGCACCCCATACAGGATGACCTGACCCACCTGGTTTGGCTTGAGGGAGGACCTGGGTGGGGTGAGAGGCTCTTGCTGGAATGAGCTGGGTGGAGAAGCCATAACTATGTCGCTGGGTCCTGAGAGAAGATTCTTTTCCAAGCTATGAAGACCTTAACTAGGAAACTGGGAGCTAGACAGCTGTGGACAAAAAAAGGAAATGCATGTCAGTCATTAAAAAAAAAGAAAATAAACACCAGAGACGTGTTTGTTTTCTTTATGAAATACAGGGACACTCAAAATATGTTTTTATCTTATTAAATGTATAATTTAAAATAAATAGAATAAAGAATAAAGAATCTGCAGTACGTTTATACACATTTCTAACATTAAACGCTTTTATTCCTAATAAGACACTATAAAAAAACTTTCGCTGTTGGTGTCATGTAAAAGCACATCCGTATAAATTAGAAAATAAGCGCAAATAAAACGACCAGCTCCAAACTTCAAGCATTTTATACCGGATTCATTTACACGGGACTGAAAAAAAAAATAGCAAACAGAATAAAATATTAACAATATAAAATGTAGCCAAAAGTAAAAAAAAATCATATACATAAACATTTGTATTTCTGTTAAAATATATATCTAATAAGGTGGCTTAATGATATTTTTAAATAGACCTGTTAATCACAGATCGCTTCAATAAAACAGACATGAGTAAATAAAACAGTAAAGAGTTTAAGGGTGTTTTCTAACCTCAAGAATAATAATATATAATAATATATAATATATAATAATAATAATAATAATAATAATAATAATAATACAGTATTAACAATAATCATTATAATAATAATTAATGCAGTGGTATTATAATGATTATAAATAATAGGGCCGTGGTATAAGTAGCCGTTGTGACATTGTTTGTTGTTGTTGTTCACCTTCTTCTAATTATTATTATTATTATTATTATTATTATTATTATTATTATTATTATTATTATTATTATTATTATTATTATTATTATTAGTATTATTATTATTATTATTATTATTATTATTATTATTATTATTATTATTATTATTATTATACGTTATTATACATTATTATTTTAAATAAAATTATATCTCAAATATTTCTGCGCAGTCCAGCAGCTCTAACCCGGCCGGTCCTTTTCGGAGCGTGTCTGTAAAAGAGGTCTGAAAGTTTGAAGCTCCTCACCTCGGTTCCGTGTTTCGGTCCGCGATATCCAAACCTGCTACAAAACACGGTGCATGACAGCGCTCCCCTCGCATATAACCGCGGGGCGTTTAACAGTCGCCCTAAACGCAGTAAATAAAAAAATAAAAACAAAAAATGTCCCAAGAAACGAGACGCCCGGTTTTTCTGTCCCGTTTACCCGAACGAGTGAGACAGTCAGCGCAGCCTATTCGCTCTAAAAGACCATGGTTTCTTTCCCCACTCGTATACGGACATGCCCCGCCCTTCCCCACTGTGATTGGTTGGCATTTTCACGCCCCCTGTGATGGATTGGATAGTTGTTCATATTTACAAGCGATCCGTTAATCGACGGACTGCGTATCCAATTGTAGGCCAGGGAGGGCGTAGCTGTTCAGAAAACGGGTGGGAGAAAAGAATGCGCTCGAGAACAGTATTTCGTCTCTGATTGGCTCTGCTTCGTGCCTCGAACTACCAAGTGACGTTTAAATAACGGTTTTAGATTAAATGCGCATGCTTTAAAACATTATTTTATGTTTTCTTGTTAGTACTTAACTCAAAATTGGACCACACTTAGGCCGGTTACTGTGTTCAGTTAAAGGTTAAATCTAGAAACAATTTTAAACCAGACTAGGTGACAAATGGGCAAAACAGCAGAGTAAAATGTTTGTTTCATTATATAGTGTTTTATAAGTATATATAGGCCTATATAATATATATATAATGTGTTGAATAGGTATAAATTTCACTCATAATCTGAAGAAAGTTCCACTGACCTACGCTGAATCCCAATCATATCTATTTCAACAGTGTAGCCTATTCAAATGATCATATCCGTTTTATATAAGTAACCACAAAATTGAGACTTGAGATTTTTTTATTACTGACGATCAATACACTTATTAAAATTAATATTAATATGATTCTCCTACTAATGTTCTGCACTGGTGACATGGATGCATATGCTGTGGGTATTAAAGACAATTAATTAGCACAGCAAATTTATGGGACTATAATTGGCCTACAAGGCCTAATTAGTGTTTATTATTATTATTAATAACAATAATAATAACAACGACAATAAATATAACCAAACAAATAGTCCATTACTCTCATTCACCTGTAACCCATTTCACTCACCCCAGGTGTCCAATGTCTCTATATCCTAAAGGTCATGGAGATCACTGATGTATCACGTATGAATAATGGACACTTATTAATGAAGGAGGACGGGGGAGGCAAAGAATGAAAGAGGACAAATGTCAACCTGCCATTTTTTTTATCATTACAAGTGCAACCTCCATCGACCACTGTCCAGAGCAAAAAAGAAAAAGGGCTAAAAGTGATCATTTAAAAGAGAAGGCATCTTTCATCAACAAATCAGTGCATCAATAACATTCTCCTACAACAGACTGCCAGGTTTATTGATTTAACCATGAAATTATTAAAAATTATCCCAGGCCCCCTTGAAAGGACACCACCATAAATGCTGGCATTAATGAAGTTCCACAATAATGAAGACCAGTCAGGTTGCATGCAGCTTTTCAAGACCTTAAAGGCTTATATGCAGGTCTGAGAACAGTGCAAACGTCACCGTGTGATTAATAGAGAACTAGTGGAGGTGAAGTGTTGGATGGGGTCCCATCTGCTGGCCCCTCAAACTCATTTGGAGCTCCTCTGGCTGCCTTTTGTCTCCTCAAGACTGGGCCAGTGCTGAGGCCGCCACCAGACTGCCAGACTATATGTGGGCCTGGAGTTACACATTAGCATGCTGGGTGGGATTTCAGAGACTTTACAATACACACTCAGAAAAAAGGAAATGAATTTAGATAAGATGCATGAATGCAAACCGATTGATGGAACGTTATTTCTCCCCCAAAAAAGACTCCCACCACTCATTTTGAAATCATACACATTTCTGTAGGTCTGTATAAATCAGATCATGGTGAAAATTAAAGAGCATGAAAATAGAGTTCAGGCATCAATAAATCACGACTTTCTCCCATACACCGAAACGTGGGAGCGTTTTGCGTGCGTGCGTGTGTGTGCGCGCGCGCGCGTGTGAATCCCCGCGCCCCCCGCTATGAAATATATCACGCGTATAAAAACGAAACTGCTAAACCGAAATATGGTCCCAAACCGAAAACAGACGAGCAAATGGGACTCATTCTTAAACAAAGTAAACCTTCCTCATTTAGGAAGTTTTCAAGCTAATAGAGTGTCAATGAAAATATTGACAGACCTATTCCAAATAAAGGAAAATAAATCGTGGATCCTAAAAATGCCCTTCTCTGTAATAATCCACATGCCGTCAACATCATGAATTGACTTTTATTCACTTTCTGCTTTCTACTGAATCTATTTTCTGTAGAACATTACTTTTTCTATGACTGGAACTCAGGTGTGATTCTTACGTCGCTCTGACGTCACGGACATCACCTGGAATATGAATCATGCTCACAATAAATTATGATTACTGTGCTAGAGTGTTGGGTCGTCTAGCCATTAAATAATCCAGATAATTTAAACGATATATATATATATGACACACAGATGAGTGTGATTGTGTTGAATTTTCCAGCAGGTTGTACAGATATAAGTCAGGATCACTGGGCCTTGACTGCATGGTGGGTTAAAGTCTGGTTTTGAAGTCTGGTGTTGAAGCTAAACAAAGTTCAGAAACAAAATTACTTGCTATTTTTTGAACAACTGGTCGCTACATAGAAGCCAGCTGACTGATATAACATGCAATGGTCGCTATATAGAAGCCAAGTTGACTTATTTAACGTGTAATATACTAATAGACTGGACACGACCTCTAAACTGGTTGGCAGAAAACATAGATGCATTTATGCACTGCGTTACATTCGTGTTTTTAACAACATAGCCAAAACGTGCCGAGCTCCGATCTCCTCTCAGTATTCAGTAAGTAGGATATAAGTGCTTTGATAAAGTGGTAGAGAAAGAGGGAGAGAGATGAGTGATCCGAGATGAATAGAGGTTAAATGAGTGTGTGCGGATGATTTAAATTGCTCCCTTTCAAAACTTTAAATGACAAAAAACATAAAAAATATGCATCAGATAAAAGACTGCGTACCTGATCAGCTGTTGAAGCGGAATGCGAACGAGGTTCTGTAATCCAGCTCGGTCCGGAGCACCACACACACACTCGAAAAAATACACTTAAAAACAAGCACAAACAAACAAAATAATCAGTATTTGCACATGTATACCAGTATTCAAATGTCTGCGCTGCAGAATAAAATACAAAATTAAGTAGGATCATCTCACTGTAATGCTGTTAACTCTGGAATTCAATTCTTTTTAAGCAATTATATTCAAAACAATTGATATATGAGGCAAATACCCAACCTTGTATTTAAAGAGAAATAAAAAGTGCTTCATATCAACAAGTTCTGCGTAATTGTGTTGTATAAATAAAACAAAGCCGGACAGCACATCGATGCGTGATTTTGCAGTAAGTAGGAAAGAAGCGCTCATGTCTCAAACAGGCGTTATCTATTAACGTTAGCAGCCACAGCCTGAATTACGGAGATAATTGGACAATTATAGGCAAAAAAGAAGCACGGGGATATTTTCTCATCTTTCGTATATGAACAGCATCGCGAAGTATGAAAGTGTAACTTCTCTTGTTTTTGTTGGACTAGTTCCACAAATATACACTCAAACCGTTCATTACAGCAGTTTCTATAACAACATTCAAACAAATCCTTCAAAATAGACTCCCAACTCTCCACCACTTCATCAAAAACTGATAAACAACGATGCGATATATCTGAAATGAGTCTGGAGACTCCTATTCCAGAATAGAACTCATGCAAAGTTTTTTAACCATATCATATTTTTTAAAGCATATCATAAATGTTCCTACCTATACATCCACCATGCAGCTTCTCCTTCCTCTCCTCTCCACCTTCTGTTCTTGAGCCTCTCCAGCTCAGCACTGAGCTCCACCAACAGGGACAGGTGGGGGTGGACTGAGTGAGCTGAGCTCCACCTGAAGGGGCTGAGGGGGGAACACTGACTGCTGCACAGCCTAGGCAGCCTTGCCTTGTTGAGTGGAGTGGATGAGGCATGAAAAACCCACAGCAAACAGGACTGCTGTGCAATGGGGACAGGGCTTGGAAAACACAGTTTTCCTCATGCTGAGCGCTGAGCCGGGACAGCCTCTTTACTGCATTATAAAAATGGATCATGGCACATCTCCCTCCATCCTCACTGCTTTAAAGCAGGCAGCAAAACCTGAAACTCAATGCGGTGTAGTATTATGTGCTACTGGTGCAGATTTGAACATATTTTTACAAACCCATAAAGTAATAATATTCATAAACATATTAAAAAATACAATTAGGATGATCTTTCTTGAAATGTCCTTGGTTTAAGGCAATGTGAAGCAAAAAAGTGACAATGTTATCTTAAAAAAAATGCTACAAACCAATTTTGTTATAACAATCACTAGAACTTATTGTCTGAAGGTAAAATAAGGTGAAATATAGATACGGGTTTTATTTGTCTCTTTTAAAATTAAAATGACTAATGTATTCAGCCCTAACTATGCTAGACATTATTTATCTTGGAAGAAGTATCAAGTTAGAACATAATTAATCAAGAGTAGTTGAGGGTAAGCAGATTTAGAGAGAGGGCCTGACCATTTACATTGCCCTCAGAAATGATTCATTTTGGCTGTAGAATGGGAAAAATAAGAACATGAATAACACCAACTACAATTTAGCATTATCAGTAAAATCCTGATTGTAAAATTGTTATACACACTTGTCTCTGCTTTGAAACATTTATTGTTGATTTATTGAACAAATGATTCGGTTGTGTTCATAATTCCTTAGATTATTGTATATTTTACAGTTTTTATAAATCTACTTGAAAGCTGTAAGGGAAGCTGTCTGAAAATAATTTCCTGAAGCCTACAGTTAAGGTTTACTTGGGTGTATTTCATGTAGGTTTTTATCTCATTGCACTGTTACTAATTACAATTAATCAGTTATGTGTAATTAAATAATTTTGTGGAACATCCATTCTTCATCCATTGTCTGGGTTAATTTCATTGTCTATTTTGTACACCTTCTGGAGTACTTTATATTTTAGAGAAAAACAAAGCATAATAAACAATTCTTATTGATGTTCTGACGGTCCACTGCAGTTCTACAGGGGACACTATAGTTGCAAAGTTTATGGGACTGATGCTTTTATACTTGCTAGATTTTGCGGGGGGGTTTGGGGTTTGTTTTATTTCTACTTGAGTATCTTCTTCTTCCTCTTTCGGCTTTTCCCTTCAGGGCTCGCCACAGCGAATCATCTGTCTCCACCTAGTCCTATCTTCTGCATCCTCTACCCTTACACCAACTAACTTCATGTC
>JBBKCR010000034.1:2132607-2152594 GCA_037577295.1 Ladigesia roloffi | reverse complement strand
AGAGAACCTCAACATCTTGAGCTCTGCCACCTCCAGTTCTGCCTCCTGTCTTTTCCTCATCGCCACTGTCTCCAATCACTGGCTTGTGACCTCTTATGGTTGCATTTTTCTACTTGAGTATGTTTTCAGTAATAAAGGTAAACATTATGCCAACATATAGGTTTTGCCCCACACTTTAATTGCATTGTTGCAATTGTCATACCTTTCGACCTTTAATGCAAGACATACTTCAGATTCAAACATTTTAAATAAACAATTTTGAAACTGCATAGCTTTGTTTACAGTAAGAACTGTCAAAAGTAAGTCACTCAAATTTGTAAATTTGAATTCAATAAAATAAACTAAATAACATAATTTGTATTCGTTTAATAAACAAACTGACCCAACAATAACTTTTTTTGTTACAAATGTATTTTAACTCAGTAATGTTGGTGCAGTTTTACTAGATGATAATCTGGATTTTGAACTGGTCCATTAGCAGCAAAACAACACCAAATTGTGATACTGCCACCATCGTGTTTCACAAGTGAAATGGTGTTCTTTTGGTTTGCTAAACAAAAACCTTCTCATTTAAATTCTTGCCTTAGTCATCCAAATAAATATCTTTTAGACTTCTTGGCTCATTCACATGGTCGTCGGTAAAACTGTTGGATAAAACTGTCAGGAAGCTATGCTCTTTCTGGAGTGTTGTGGTTTCTCCCTGCTATCATATCATATACAGTGTTATTGTTCAGTGTTTGTCTGACAGATACATGAATGCTGTAACTGACCAGTGCAGATGAGTCCTGCAGATCCTAAAACTCCCAGAACCTTCTACATCTTGTCTTGGAGGGATTTTTGTTGAATAACCATGCTGGTAACCATGCTGTTGAATTAACACTCTATTGGTCTGACTGGTGAAGTCAGAACTTATCAGAAGTTGTATTTTTTCAGTTTTTGCTGAAGACCGACTGAATGTTCTACACACATACACACACACACACACACATGCCTTACTGCCATCCAAATGTGCAACTGTTTGTGTTATTTGTTTGATCAGATCTTCTTTATCTATTGTTTTACTGAAATAAAGCTTAATATCCTAGATGAAGATGAAAATCTGGTCACATTTTAACCATCAATTAACCTTTTCTGTTTGATTTATTTTTAGTAAAAATCCTCAAATCTCAGGCTTTATTACATCTTATAAAGTAAACCTGTTAAAGGTACTTGCTGCCAATGCACCTTGCTCAATAACATCTTCAACATAAGAGACAGCTAGCTAAAGTCTTTGGCAATATCTGTTTGACATATCATTCTAGGAAAACCCATTAAGTGTTTTAAATTACATGGAGGTTCTTTAAAGGTTTTTAACCATTTTTGACCAAAACAAATCTGGCATGGCAATGGTCCAAAGAACTCTTTTGGATGTCTTTATTTGTAACTAATTATTTTAGTTACAAAACTTCTTACCTCCTATATTTGTTAATTATGCTATATGCAGACATAATGGATAATTTTGAAGCCAGTGTGTAAGCTTCTTCTACACTACAGTCGGCTGCAGGCTAATGAAAAAGTTTATATGGGTTAAGATCAACAAACCATTTGCAAATGAGCTAGCAGACTAGTATTAGGCAGAATATTGATCCCAGTGTGCTTTTGTAATATGAGTAGCTTCATGTATAAAGTATGCAGGGGTCATATGCATTGCACCGGGTGAATGGGGATCACAGTTAAGCAAGCTCCTCTAACTTCTACTTCCTTAATTACTATGCAGGTCCAGAGCCAGGCCTTTTATTGCCTTCATAATTAGACACTTTCAGCACAGGATTCCTTCAAGAACCTCATTGACTCATTGATCAACTGGCATCACTCTTTCTCTACTGGCATAAAGCATGCAAGTGGGATCGCACTCTCTCTCCCTCCCTCCCTCCCTCCCTCCCACCCTCTCTCTCGGACATCTGCCACCAGAAGCTGTTCTTGGTGGGAGAAATCTGAATCTTTGCCATACATGTACACAGAGAAATAATTTGGAGAAAACTTACTCTCTCTCCCTCTCTCTCTCTCTCTATCTAACTCACTCTCTCACTCGCTCTCTCTCTGGCTCATTAAGGGCTCTCTCTCAGTTCCTCTCACCACCGACTTGTAAACAGCTTTTAATGTGGCTATTAGAGGAAGAAGACAGGAAGCAGGGAAAACACATAGCTTTTCATTATTCATGAGGAGCTTTAATCCATTGCTTAATCACCATTGTTTGCATGGAGCAGGCCAGCAGTGGTGCACTTCTGGAGACAGGAAGTCCATTAACCATTTATGAGCCCTGTAATTTTAAAATTTCATTCATTTACACAGTGCCAAAAATCATCAAGACATTCCAGAACATTAGTACTAGGAAACATATTGTACATTGATGTATTAGCTGTATGACACTACTGCTATTCTAACAAAACCTTGCTCTCCAGTATGGCAATTTTGTTGGAGACGTGAAAGGCAGTGAATGTTAATGTAACCATATTTTATTGAAAGCTATTTTTGACCATTTCATTTTTGAACATTTCATCTGTTCATCACAAAGGCTTAAGTTTCATTTCAGCTTTGATGTGGACAGACTGCCCATGTCGCCAGATCTATCATATAATTTTATACTAATTATCAGCATTAAAAATATGTTACATTCAGAATGATTATTCAATTCTAACCTTCAATATTTTTAATTCTCATAGTACTATTTGAACAGTAACAGATGCAACAGAAACTTAGTTATAATTACAAAGACTTTTATATCATTGTATTTATTAAAACAATATATTTTTTCTTATTCAAGGCACATTTTTCCATCAAAATTAAGCACAAAACACTGTTAAGCAAATGTGAGTAAATTATTGAGAGGGATAACTTATTCCTCTTCAAACATTTAAGTCATCCCCACTCCCACCAAATCCACACCCACAAAAACTTGCAGTTTCTAATGGTGTAAAACTAAAACTAAAAGCAATAAAGCTTTGATATGACAGAGCAATATATAAACCGAGACATTTAGCCAGTTTTGAAATCTAGAAGTATTAGCACCCAGATATGATGACTGTTATATAGATTGCTGTGTATATTGTTTGCATATGCCATGCTAATTGGGAGAATTTAATAGATTTAGGAAAAGAGATAAAAATCTGGGCTGTGCAAAATTAAACAAATAAACAGAAAGTGCCTAGAAAAATGCCATATCTTTCAGTTGTTGTGTAATGCATAGTTTTTTTGTCAAAAAAACAATGAAGCTTGTGATTTGACTGGGAGTCCAAAAAGTGTGATTTTACCAACTAAAGAGTTGTGTTGAGTGTATTAGTTATCTGAGCGTGTAAACTCCAGTCACTCTGTCCAGTCGAGATCGCCTGTTACAGTCCTCCGCTGCCCCCAAGCATTAATTGTGCAGTCTCCTAATCCATGCTGTAATCCTTGCTAACATACAGGGGAAAAATGGGGAATAAAGATTAAATTGTTTACTGATCCATGATCCACAGACGAACAAAAAATAGACATGCTGAGGAAAACATCTATTTAGGCAAATGCGGTATATTGTGTCTGATCTCATGAAAATCTCTGTACATATGTAACAAATAAGCAATTTAATTCACCAAACTGTTGTTGTACGAAAATGTATGTACAAACCCAAAATAATACTGTGTGTGGTTTCACTGTAAACCATTTTAACAGCCAATGAAAGGGCATTGTTGAAGACAAATGTTTTAATTTGTATAGATCTAGGTCTGTAGCAATTAAAAGGAATAATCAGAGCTCACAATGTGCGAAATGTTTTCACCAAAATGACATCATTAAATACAGAGACCCTTCAGTGAAATGTTCTACCTGGAAGGCACCACTGGGCAAAAATGCAGCAAACAAAACCAATTAACAGACATAATTATTTTTCAGGCAACAAAGCAAATCTCTTTCTGTTTTTTAAATAACAATCGTCATTAGCCGTCTTGCATAAACAGCAACAACTATGAAAAACATATTAAAGTAATCTCTGCTTAATGTGAATTAACGGGACGTATTGCAACAGCTGAGTTCTTACATGACAAGAGGGAAAACACTCTTTCTAACACAATCATATGTGCCAATATTGCATACAGATCAAATCCACAGTGACGCCATCCAATAGTCTCTCAGAATCAGACCAGAAAACAAGCAGTCATTAATGCAGAGGGATTAAACCTGTGCCTGGAACAATCATGACTGGCAATGGTTGTTATTGATATGAACCAAAAACAGGCTCTTATCACATGATTAGATGATAAATCATGTTTGCCATTTTAGCACTTAGGAGATTAGGACATGTGTTATTGCTGGAGAATGAGGTGAATAAAAACAATGGATATGAGAGCACAAAAACAGCTGTGTTTTTGAGGTTGTTTGCTGAGTCTTTAGCCAACCGACTGTAAACACATTCTGCCTCCTAATAAAGAAATGCATACAATCTCAAAATAAAATACAGCAATACCCAACAAATCTATTCATTTCTTATTTTGTTATATGACATAACCCTTTTGTTGCTTCATAGGATGTCTATAAATTGTCATTTTAAAACTATTTACAGCAGGTATATATTTTCCAGGTTTTAAGTAGTTTGTACAAATTTGTAGAATGTAAATTCATGTATGGTCAAAATAACAAGCAGCTTATAGCATTCTGTAATGAATGCCTAAAATATGTCAACACACTCACACGCACACACATACGTTATATATATAAATTTTTTTTTTTTTTTTTTTTACATTTTTTTATTAATTTATTTATATATATATATATATATTTATATTAATCAGAAACAGTAATGCAGACATTTGAATGTGAATGTCCTCCATAAAGAGGCCTTATGTGGAAATATTTTAGTTCAGAGTGTAAAAAGGCCTTTGGTTCCTCTCTCTGCTCATGATGTGTTGACTAGCTGGGGAAAGGTCTCACTCCCAAATTCTGATGAAGTGCCTCTAAAGGAGCAGTTTCATAAGAAGCTTAAGAGCTTGGCAGGTTTTAAACACTGGCTTATTGACTGTGTGGTTAGCAAGCCTAGATAAAGAGGTGTTTGTAGGGATGGTTATGCCATTCAGTTCACACAGTGAATCTTAAAACAAAAGGTGTCTGCAATTCAAGCATTCAACATAATTGACATGCATTTACAGCCTTTTAAACCTGCCCAGTTCTTTTGACGTAAAAATTATTTTAGTAAACAATTGCTATTTATTTGCGGCTATTAAATGTTATTAAAACATTTTGACTTAATTTGTTGCACAGACCACATTTAATGATACATAAAAAACTGCATTAGAATGAGCTGATGTTCTATGTAGAGGATGTGTACTTAGTTTCAAGAAGAAAATCAGCAAATATCATATTCAGACCCATACACTGGATAACTAAGTAACCCAATATTGGCCAATAAAACACTGAATATACTTTAAAGTTGTGTAATTTATATTACCACACACTACTCCTATATATTAGTCTTGACATATAGATTAGTAGTTATAGACTGTAAAAATGACAAAGGCCCAACTCAACAATAATCAGACAACTAAACTAAAATGTACCAGGAACAAAAATAAAATATTAAAGTTGTATTTGCCTTTATGTAAATATGTTTTTTCCTCAATCCTGGCCAAGCCTGTGCACTTCTCCATTTTGTTAAGCTTAGCGTACATGCTTACAGAGAAACTGCTTACTGTAAGGCCTTGCCTGTTAAACTGACAGATGTTTTACTTTTCTGTTCCTTAAGTGCTTTCGGGTGTGTTTTTATGCCATCCCAACTACTGCAGCTGTGGCAAGTGATTTAGATTTGCAGATTACGGAACTCTTTCTAAAGAGTGTAAAAGCATGCTTCATCACTCTTAAGTGAAAGTGTGGTAAAGAGAGGCAGAGAGAGAGTGAGAGAACGAGAGGGAGAGAAAGAGAGAGAAAAACATGTTTACACAGTAACAGTAAAAAACATATGTGGCACATTAGTGCCATTCCAGATGTTGCCATCGTAATCTGGCAAGCAACTACCTGATTGGTCGTAAAGTTGTAATCATGTAAATCCTTGAGTAAACTGTTAATGACAGTGCTTTCATGTTGATAAGGAGCGAAAGAGGGCAGATAAAATCCAGATTCTTAAATAGGTTAAAAAGTCGAGGGTTTCAGACATTGACAGTCTGTCTTTAAACACATTCGTGTTACTTTTAAAAGCACGGATAATGATAAAAAAAAGAAGTTGCCATAAGTATGACTGAATAAAGGGGATAAAATGTAAGAACAATGGTTTAATGTGATGCATGGCTTTGAGTTGTTCGGTTGGCTGAGACCAGTAATCGTTTTCAGCACCATGGATAGCCACACTCTTTACTCACTTGCTACAGGGAGCGATGGAGGAAGCTTATATTCTTATTTAAAAGATAAGGCTATTGTTCTTTATTACAGTCAGTACCACATATTCTATTTCTGGCTGTGTTGAACTGAAAGAAGAATCAAGTAATCGCCTCTGTTTCTTCTTTTTATTTATCTATTTGGTTGATAAGTAAAAATTGTTTGTTTGATGTCTTTGACCCACAATTTTCATGCCACACACACACACACACAGGTCGTAAGCTTTACCCTCATACTCACCACCTAACAAATATTGAGTTCCATCGAATCAAATATTTATTCCATATATCTTATATACATATTTTGTTGTGTCCAAAGTTTTATGTACCCAATTCATTTTTTTTTATTTTGTAAAGGACACAAAGTCCAAATCCTTTAAAGAGGACACACCAGTACAGCAAGTACTGTTTACTTGCTGAATTAAATATGTTGGAAACATGTGGACTGTGTCAAAATTATGGTACATTTTATATTTCATGTTCTTTTAATATTTTATACTACATAAAATGTTTTGTTAGACTCAGTTAAAAATGGGCGTTGTTCACTAACATTTGATGATGAATGCCACATATAAGTGTATCACCTTTAGATGTTTAACTTACTTACAAATTAAAAATGAGCTGGGCTGTTTGGAAATGATAGTATATTAGTCAGCATTTGTATTAGATTTTTAATATCCATCATGCACATATGTATCTTAATGTATTAAGCTTAATTCATGACAATACACATGCACATGCAAACCCGTGCACACACACACACACAGAGTCTCATAACACGTTTGTCCTTGATAATTGCCCGATGACTGGCATGTCTGAAGGAGACAAAAAGCCCCAAAAGCCTTCAGCTCATTTGATCTCCACTGGAGATCAGCCACTGAGGGCTGCCTTCATGCAACACACTCTAAGCACATGCCCCCAATCAGGCACACGTACTAGATCCTGGACAGTAGGGGTCAGATTTTGAATGATAATGAAAGACAATGACATGCCTTTCTATTTCTTAATGGACACCTGCCACCAGAAACTGCAGCAGGAAGATTAGAGAAACATGAATGTTTCCATTTTTGTGTACTGTTCTCTTTCATTTCTTTCCTTTCCCTTTCTGTCTCTGTCTCTCTCGTTATTGTGTCTGTTTGCTCTGCAGTCCACAGTGAGTGAGTGTGCTATCACCGCATGCTTTTCTTTTGGCATTGTTAAAACTAAATGAAACAAGGTAATTAGCTTGTTACAATTAAAGTGACTCGACTGGATAAATTGTAATCACCCGAAATGAAGTTAGGCTTCCCTGCAGGATCGGCCAGCCAGCTGAGCAGCCTCATTTGCATAATTAAAATATACAAATGATAATGGATTTTGTACTCAATATCCAGCGGCTGTAAATCCAGAGAAATATGAATATTACAATAACAACAGGGTTGCCTTGAGGAAAACAGGATGATGTTCCTTGTCCTCTCTCTCTCTCTCTCTCTCTGTCTGCCTTACTCTCTCCCTCACTCATCTCTGTAGGGCTGGGAGATGAGTTTGGATACGTGAACAGAGGTACCATTTGAAAAAAAAGAAGAGAAATAAAATAGATGAAAAACATTCAAAAATGATATTAGTTAATAATGCCTGTGGTGGAACACAAGGGGAGGAGAGAGAGAGAGAGAGAGAGAGAGAGAGAGAAAGAGAGAGAGAGAGAGAGAGAGAGAGAGAAAGAGGGAGAGAGGTGGACCAATTACATTTGCAAATTGTGAGCTGCTGGTCCTCATAGCTTTTGCTCTACCTCAAGGGAAGCCTTTTGCCTGATTACACGAAAATGGGATTGAATTAAACATCTAAAGGGTTGTCCTAAGACAAACTGAAATGAAATTAGACTTGCTCTTTTAGCTGCAAGCATAAGGAAGCTGGCAGAGGGAGAGGAATCCAAAAATGAAGGAAAAAAGAGGTGTAGGAATCTTGCAATTAGGTGAGAGATGTCATGAAATTAAGCCTTAGAGCTTTTCCCCACCTCCTGTACGATTTGGCCATTAAAGCTTGAAGGAATCACACTCACAACATCTGGACGTCTTCAGTGTTGGCAGAGCAACCTCGTGCAAAGCTAAACAGAAGACTGCTGATGGCTTTCAGAGTCGTTTCAGTGGCAATCCTCTTCAGAATATCAGGGTAGCTCTGGATAGGAATATCGCTTGTTGTTTTCTGGAGGGAAGAGCAATGTCATAAACAGAGGAAAGCCTAAAAGCAGCCTGGCACTCATCTCCATAAGTGTGTGTGAGAGACAGAGCCTAGGCTTTGATGCATATTCACCCGTAGCAGGATAGAGGCAGAGAGGCAGGAGGGCTGGACAGTATTGGTGTAAAACTGCACCATGATCAGGCTGAAAAAAGGAAATTGTTGAATACACAGTGAATTATAATAAATCAGAAATAGAATATAAATAAAAACATAAATTCACATTTTGGCCAGGAGAACATTTGAAAAACATTAAATTTTTGTTATTTAGTTCAGTTTAAATATTAAGACTGTCCGAAAATGTTTTTAAGCCCTTTCCAAAAAAAAAAAAAAATCTCAGTGCAGCATTTAAACAAAGATTTTGAGTTTATTAAGGTCTGCAAATGGTGGAAGTCTTTCAAAGTTCATTAAGTTATTTTACTAGTTCAAGCGGGACATTCTTTCCTTTTGTTAGGAAAATGGTTTTACTGCATGTTCGTTGAAGCACTGTCTTGTAATAACCAATCTCTTTTCTTCTTCAGTTGTAGAGCATTGGGCCCCAGGATTCATTTTGTAGGATCATTAATCCCTCTTTCGACACACTTCCTGTTCCACTGGATGATACTCAGGATTAAAGCATGATAGATACATTCCTAACTAAAGTATTTACAACATAAGCTTCTCCATCCATATCATGAAAGGCAGTGAATGAGAAACTCTTGAGAAAAGTAAGGAGTTAATACAGTTTTAACGCAGTGAGATCTGACACTTCATGCATTTAAATAATTCTGAAAGAATCTAATGAACTCTTTTGTCGTCAAAGATATACACTCAAACTGGAGCGATTGATTGTAGAGTTTGAGCAGCTAGAGCATCGCTTCATACTGCTTTTTAATTTGTGCAGCAGTACAATTACAACATGAAGAAGTAATGACTCACTGTGTGAACGCAGGTGTGCCTGTGTGTAAACATAGGTCGTGTATGGGAAGCACCAGGGTGCACTCTTACTGCAAAATGAACGACTTCTCTACGGCATGCCAGTGCAATAACACCAAGCCAAGCTGTAAGTAAATAATTTGCAGTAATCAAAGTTAATGGAACCCAATGGGAGAGACTTACTGTATTGCAATAATCTCATTTAGAAGACAGCAGATTTAGTGGATAATTGGACATAAGTAAAATTGAATTCCCCAGCTCAATTACACAGCCGTTCAGCTTTAAATCAGCAAACACAGGTCAAGCTACACACACAAACAATTTATGCTTAGCAGGAGACACACAAAACAAATGTGTAGAACTCTGTTTACTTATACTATTTTACATTTATCAGATTGGTTCCCAAGACTATCATATTTGCATTTCCTTTTCATTATCTACCAGGGTAATTAGAATTGTGTACTTTTCCTATTTAATAATACATAGTTGTGTATCATTAAAGTGGAAAAGTGTGTTTTTAAGATATTTACTCTGGTGGCTATGGATAATTGTAAAAACCACCGCAAAATCATGGCAGTAGAAATCTGTGATTGCATCGCATAAGGTCACTATAACCAGAGAGGTGGGATGTGACCGTGACAGATTTGCACTGGGCTGGGAATGAAGAAGGAATCTAAATTAATTTGACACCTCTGCCTGCTCCTGTCCCGTCCTCTGTCGCGCTTGCCTCCAGCCATGCCGCGGTAGCAGGCCTGTCACTGTTTCAGGTCAATCTGAGTCCACAGCTCCGCTCCTGGGATCGGCTGGGCTGTGTTTGCTCTCCAGACCTTCCAGTGAGGCTAAACCTCAGGGTGCATCTTTAAAGCAAGTGTTTAAACTGAAAATCAAATTTACACAGTTGTCCCCTTTACCCAAATGTAGCCAATTAACTAAGTCAAGTTTAGTATATTAACGTTTTCTTCAGCACTGGAGCTGTGATGCTAATGTGATGAACAAATAAGAAAGACTGTGTACATATGTGTGTCAAGTTTAAGCTTATCTCATAACATAAAATATTCGGCAGACTTGCTTCTGTGATTTCTGACTGGTAAATGAGATTTAAAAATGGACATAAAAGTAGCTCCAGTAGCTGTTGGTACTGTTTTTAGCCACTGATGTACTTTTGTTCACATTTATAGATAACAGGGTGTCATAAAATCCCAGAAATAAGCCACTTTAGTCAAGCTTTCTTATTATGTTCCTTTAAAGCAAGTATGAGTTGGTTTAGGCATGCAGTTTGTATGCATGTCAATCAGGAAACAAGTAATTAAATAAATATATCCTTTCCATAGTGGGAAATGAGCATAAGATCAAGTCTCTCCCTCTCTATCTCTCTATCTCTCCTGCCTCTCTTTCCTGAATTGCTGTCAATTTCATGATGAAAATGGCTGATTCCTTAAACCCCAAACTGTAAGTGTATTCAGGCCATTGGTTACATTCAATACCTAAATGTACTTAAATCATCATTTTAAGTAATGTCTCCTGTTTTCTAGGGCTCAGACTTCTCAAAAAAGCTCAAATCCAGGCAGTGCAAGGGGCCCAAGCTTAGCCCAGCTTAGTTCTTTGGAACGGACGTGGGCCCAAAATGATGTATTTAATCTTAAGATATTAAGCAAGGTTATTTTTACTTACTACCGCTCAGTGATAAAATCACAATTGCTCAAAGATCGCTCCAAAAACGAAATCAATGAGAGTGGCTCTTTAATCAAGAGCCTTCTGTGAAGCGGCCGAGGGGTTTAAGGGCACCCGCTATAACAGCGAAATGAAGCCATCAGGAATATGAAGGGAGGATGAGATGATTAAATGTTATTTACAGGATGGGCAGGGGAAAATTAAGCAGCACCTCCATGACATCTTCGGCAGAAACAAAGCATCCGAATGGACTCCTTCAGCCCTGCCTCACCGCTTTCACCCCTCTGAGTAGGAAATGAGTACACAATAAGTGTATGATGAGCTGTCATTATTCTCTCTCTCCCTCCCTCCTTTTCACACGACAAGTGATTCATTTAAATAACTTACAGGTCCAATTAGAGCGAAAATTAAATTGTCATTATTTAAGTGGGTAGCAGGAAGAGAAAGTGACAGGAGGCAGAAGTGGCTTTTGTCCCTTGGGGCCTCTTGTAGTTACAGCAAGGAATACACAGAGAGCCAATGCAGGTAGTGGGGGACAGCTCCAGGTAAAACTCCTCTACATGTGGAAAAAACTGAAGAAGTGTGTTTCTATAGAAACAAATATAAAAGCATTGGAGTGGTGCAATACAAAGCTGTAAGCCTTCATCAGTGCTAAGTGGTGTTACAATGCATCAAAAGTGTCTTATCGCATTGCAAATACGTTATCTATCATGGCGAGCGAGCAGTCTATTAATTATATTGATGTCTGAATTCTTTATAAACCTGCAACAATCAACAATCAAGTCCAGTATGTTAGTGCCATACATCACCCTAACCCTCTTCCAGCTCTGATGTCTTTAATAAATTGTGCCAGAAATGAATACGGTCACCATTTTTCTTCACTTAAATTTCATTCCAAATATTGTGGGAACACTGAATTGTTTTTAGTCTAATTTTGTTTATTGTTCTGAGTGTGTCGAACTGTGACCCCTGAATTGCAGTCTAGATGAATAGTGAGTTGTCTGTATATGCTCATGTCTAACAGGTGTATAAACAGTCCTTATTATATTCCTGTTGAACGTCTGGTCATTCTACATTTATTTTGCTGTTCTATTGTTTTATTTCCCTTTTAAATGTATTATAGTATTTTACATTTTACATTTTTACAACCAAAGTTGACACATCACATGGCAGCATTAATCAGACAAAGTACAGGACAGGCCAAAAGTTTGGACACACCTTCTCATTCAATGTGTTTCCTTTATTTTCATGACCATTTACATTGGAAGATTCTCACTGAAGGCATCAAAACTATGAATGAATACATGTGGAGTTATGTACTTAACAAAAGAAGGTGAAATAACTGAAAACATGTTTTATATTGTAGTTTCTTTAAAATAGCCACCCTGTGCTCTGATTACTGCTTTGCAAATAAAATTTCTGCTCAGCATACAAATATCTTGATTTTGCCAAGAACAGGGCAAAACCATTGTGATACTTGGTGTACTTTGCAATTCCACTATATATAGTCCATAACTAGAAATATTTTAAGGGTAAGCATTACTAGCACGTATTTTTAATATGTGTATGTGTGTGTGCCTGTGTGCTTTAGATATCAAGTCGTCTATAACCGATAAATCAAAGATTTTCTAATCAAAAGTTCAATAATTATAAACACTGCAAATGCATCACTGACATAGTAATTAGTATTTTGTAATCATTTTAAATAAATGGTATATTCATTCAACTGGCATTTTACAACCATTATCTCAAAGAAATAAATAAACAAACATGCTGGTCGTCACCTGAAATTGTTTTCCTACAGTCTTAAAGGAGTTCCCAAAGGTGTTTAGCAGTAAACACCTGTGTGCAAATCAGTAATCAGAGCAAATGGTGAAGAAACTAGAAAATAAAACATGTTTTTAGTTATTTCACCTTTTTTGTTAAGTACATAACTCCACATGTGTTCATTCATAGTTTTGATGCAATGAAAATGCAATGTAAATGATCATGAAAATAAAGAAAACACATTGAATGAGAAGGTGTGTCCAAACTTTTGGCCTGTACTGTATCTCTTCTCGTCCTCTCAGTGCTTCAAGCACAGCTCGTCTTGAGCCTCCGTCGCTCAAACGAAGAGGGAAACTTGCGTCAAGACTCTTCTCAGTCTTGGCCCCCCAATGGTGGAATGAACTCCCTCTCGCCATCAGATTGGCAGAGTCTCTTGCTGTTTTCAAACTTCGGCTAAAGACCCACCTCTTCAAGGAGCACCTTGGTCACTAACCATCTCTTATTTCGCTCGCTTACAAATAATAAAAAAGAAACTCTCCTTACCTTCCTTTCCTTGTTTGACCTTCTTTTATCTTCTTTTACAGGTGTTGTCTTACGTACCATGATTGGTGTATTTAGGTATCAGAGATGGTGTTGATCAGGTGTACTGAGCTACAGTACCATAGTCGATTGGTGGATGATAACTTAAGTCTTGCTTTACAGGTCCTTGATACAGTTGTAGACTATTTGAGCACTGGTGTACGTCGCTCTGGATAAGGGCGTCAGCTAAATGCCGTAAATGTAAATGTTTGTATGGACAAAATTCAATGGTTTCAAAAATGGATTTTTAATGGTTGAAAATGAATTTGTAATGGATGAACATCATTGATTTTTCTTTCTGTGCATTCACTCTCTCACTCGTCCATCTCCTCTTGATCATTTTTTTGTAAGTGACTTTAAAGCAGTCTGATCCTCTGACCCAGCACAGGCTGAGAGTGGAGAGGTTACAGTCAGACAGGCCGCGTCCCCTCGCACTCCCCTGCGTGTGTGTGGACTGACGCATCCTAGGCCGTAAAGCTGATGGATGGAGCAAAATCAAAGATTCACAGGTGATCTCTGACCCCCAGCCACAGCAAATGGACCCTAGCATCTGTGCAGTGGCAGTAAACAGGGCCTGGAGCCTGCCCTCTGTGGTCACTCCTGAGTGCTGGGCTTATGGAGACTGGAAACACTTACGGGGTCCTGCCAAAGGCCTCATTATACAACTCAGTCCAGCCTCTCTCTAGGGGTGCCTACGTCTTCTTTTATTTTTCATTTTTCAAAAGGGTGGGTGAGGGTGGATTTCATCCATTTAGAGCTCTGGCTGCAGCATATTGTCACTGTCGCACTGAAAGTTTAAGTTACACGAAAATATTCTCAATGTAATGTGTGTTAATCCGTGTGAGCACTGTGTTTATGCGAATTTATGGAAAGTTTGTTGTCATGAGTGAAAAAATTAAAAATTTTCAAGAAAATCATTTCTTGACATATAGGCTCATTATATATTCAAATATATAGTATCTAAGAAAATAAGGATTGCAAACATGAAACTGTTTGTTTTATAAATGTTAATGTATCAACATTTTATATCACATTGGCAATAAAACTTTGTATCTCCATTGCTGTGCTTTTTTATAAATTTATCGATGTATGTGCTTTGCATCATTTGCTTGCATTGTGTTTCAAGACAAACAGAGTAATAGAAATGGAACGCAACTGCTTTTCGTTCCATCCATGTCCATTAACTTTACACAGTAAAATAGTGTTTTAATTTACAAAAGCTAGCAAGGTTTTAGTTCACTGAACTTCTAATAATATGTTTTCAAAAATGTTTATAGTCCAACAAACTCAAGGATGTAAAGCCCCTTATTTTGTAAATTAAAATATTTTGTAACAATGTAATTTTAAAACAATAAGGAGCTGTAATCTGGGCCCATACACATAATTTAAAAACCTGTCAACTGAGGTTTCTGGACTAGTGTGGACTAAACTGCAGTGCCAGGGTTGCTTCGCATCAGTGGCCAGTCTGGCCACATGGACAAGCCTTTTTAATATTACCTAAAAACTCAACTTTCAGCCTAGAGCAATTTTCATACCATGATATATTTCCAAGTAGAAAAGTTTTTTTGCTCAGTATAGCAGACCATTTAGCTGGAGATGCGGCTGTGAAATTAAAACAAAATTTTGAGGATGGCAAAAGTTTAGGAAAAACAAGGGTTCTCTTATGAACCTATTGATGTATATATAATTTTTTTAAATATGAAAGATGTAAAGTGCTTTATTTAAAAACACTTTTAATGTAAATGAGCTAGACAACCTGCTTAAAATTGTATAATATAAAGAACTAACCAAGCATTAAAAATCTGTTTGGAAAGTCAAATTTCGGATAGACTTCCATGTGAATCTAGGAGGCCTGTTCCAAACGAATTTTCGCTCCTTTTCCTGTGAGGTTTCTTTTGTGGAGCTTTTGTTCCAACAGTGTTGGTCCTTTTTGGTGCATAATCATTTTAGATCAGCCTGAGGAGACCTTCAACAACATGTTTCGTCTTCACGAAACGAAGCCTTCTAAATTGAGTTCCAGGCTGAGATAGAAACCTTGATCCAGGATAGAAGAAAGAAATACAGGAGAAGAGAATTTCAAACTTTTTTTTTCTCTCCATCAGGGCATTTTTTCTCATCACACCATGAAAAGCAACATCTTCACAGGAGGGAGGGGAAAAAAGTGTCCAGACAAATTGAAAATCCATTTGTTGAACAAGTACCTCTCACGCCCGAAAAAAGAGCATGGATCTGGTCAGGAGTAATATGACATATGTGCTAATAGCATGCTTTCCATAGTGCCATCTGTCTAAAGTAAAGGTCAGGGGGAAGATGGCAGGCACATTGGCAGGTGATTGAGAGAGTGAAGGGGACGATGTGGAGAGAGGGACAAGCAAGGAAACGAGAGAGGGAGCTGGGGGGGGTTGTCTTGGGGGGGCATAATCTACAGTGACAGTCCGCCGCCAGAGTGACATCATATGAATACCATAATTGAGCGGCAGCAAATTGAGAGGGCCGCTTTCGATGTGTCAATAAACAAGTTCAAGGTGACACGGCGGATCAATACAGCGCGACAAGAACCATCCGACAAATTTACTGCAGTGTAATTGGGTGCAAAATGACTCAACTCAACCTTCATGCTGCAGAAGAATAGAGGATGAAGAAAAAAAGATGAAAACACACACACACACACAAACACACACAGAAAAATCAAAGCGCCTGTCGTCGCCCCCTGGCAACAGTTTGTACATGTCACACATGGCTCGAGGTGCATCGGCAGACAATAATGGATTTTGTTTTGCTGTTGTTGTCATCTTTGGATATGTGTGCGTTTGTGTGTATGTGTGTGTGTGTATATGTGTCTTAGGGGGTTAATATAAGAGGGTAAAAAAGGGTAAAGGGTAGGACCTCTGTGCGTGTGTGTATGTGTTTTGTGTGCGTGTGTGTGTGTGTGTTAGTGAGAGAGAGAGAGAGAGAGAGAGAGTGAGAGAGAGAGAGAAAAGAAAATGAAACAGAAACAGAAAAAAAGACAAAGAGATAGACAGAGACAGAGAAAGAGGTAGTAAGAGGGAGAGAAAGAGAGAGAGAGAGCAAGAGAAGGAGAGAAAGAAATGGCAGGAAAAACAGACAGAGACATAGAGAAAGAGAGACTGAGAGATAGAGACAAAGAAAAGAATGAAGAGAGAAAGAATAAGAAGTAGGGAGACACAGAATGAGAAAGAGAGAGAGAGAGGAGAGGAAGGGATAGTAAGATAGAAGAAAAACAGACAGAGAGAGAGAAAGAGAGACAGAGAGAAAGAGAAGTAGGGAGACAGAATTAGAGAGAGGGAGGTAGATTCTCTGTGTGTGTGTGTTTGTATGTGTGTGTGTGTGTGTGTGATTATGAAGAAACAAAAAGACTGCAGTCAGTGGTTCATTAGTAAGTGAGGTGGTCAGGTGACACACAGTTAAAGTAATTGCTTTATAAAGATTCAGACACTCCAGTGTGGATCTATAACAGTATTGAAAAAAATCCTCCATCTGGCATGAAGTAATCATAACTCCTCATTCAGAGCCCCGCTATCAGCCCTAACAGGTACATTGTTGGGACGCTAACGAGATGATCCTAATTGATTTTGGGGCATGCAGTCATTAACCTCGAATGTCAGAACCTCCTCCTCAATCGCTCAGATATCGATCCGCTAATGGGACTCCAATAGAGGCCGGCGCTTAAACGCAGGCATAAACATGACTTTCACTCCTGCCAGAAATGGATCACTGCTCTTTGTCTTCATCATGTACAGAGGAAGATGACATGATGAAGGGAGTGCCCCTTTTTATAAAAGGGCATTTTTAATATTTTGCATTTTTAATATCTGAGCATTATTCTAGGCATGGCATATTTAACATTTTAGCATATTTCTAATGTTAAATTTGGGTTTTTTTTTTGCATTTTCATCATTACATTCTTAATTTTTACTTTAAAATTATACATTTTAATGATTTTTATTTTAATACCTTTTTAGTGCCTTTACATTTTTAGCACTTTCACAAAATTTTTAATATTTTATTAAATTGTTCTATTTGTAGCACTGTGTTGAGAAATAAATGTATTGCATTTTAATGAATTGTTTAGTACCCTTAGCATTTTAGCATTTGATGTCATCAGGACTGATAGAACTTGGTAGTTAGGCCCAATTAGACAGTAGAAAAGAAACCCGCCTGTTAATGGATCACATCAATGACACATTGCCCTGAACACGATACCAGCATCCTGCGATAACGCGGGGAGTAGATGTGAACTCTCGCCTTTTTTGATGGATTAGTGACATTCCCAGCGTAATGCACATCTGAGCTTAGCCTCGCCATGCGGCCTGTGTGGGTTTAAACCCAAGCTGGAGGAAACGTGTAACTGATATCTTTGTGTCACGGAGCATATCCGGCATGTGGCGTGCTGACAGCCCGCGAGTGATGGTTGCCGCTCGAAAGTGTGTATGCCTTCGCGAATGTGTGTGTTCCGTCGTCTCAGTGGCATCCTCCCCCTCTGAAGGCTGGAAAGGCCCGGGGCGGCCCAGAGGTGCAGAGTACAATCAAAAGTCCACAGACACCGCTGAGAATCATCACAGCTCGATGATAACCTGGCTTCCTTCAGGAGATCCTGCACTCTGGCTGCAGAAGTAATGGCAGGGTATCTCACACAAACTTTCCCAGCACTGAGAGAGAGTTAATTTGGTCTGTCAACATGGGTTAAACACTGCGTCTTCTTGATTGATGGGCTGATGTCGCATCATTTTCCTTTGGCAGTCACAAATGCTTTGTGAGTCGAAGTGGTTGTTATGCACTCTGGAAAAATGAACATAAGTACAGTAACTTCAGACAAAATGTTTCTTACAGACTTAATTTGACCGAAAAGTAGTAAAGTTGTTTTTACTCTCCCCATTTAGTTTTGGGGATTGTAGATCATGGTTGTAATACTCATTGGGGAAAAATCAAAGGCAATTGTTTTTTTATTTAAAAAATTAATAAATCTTTTTAAAGTTCCGCCATTTACTCCCCCATGCATACAATCCAGATATAGAAGCGAAGCTCCAAAAATAGAAAAGTCACATTTCCACCCATAATAGTCCAGAATAGTTTATCAAATTTGAAACTATAAGGTGTAATATCATATATGAACGCACATAAATGTGAAGAGTGGACTAAAGGTAATACCTTTAGTCCAGTGTCCTTGATGTGTCCTTAAATGTAAATTTACAGTGGTAGTAATAGTAACCTCAGCATTCAGATAAAATGTTTTGTGAAGTCAGGCCTGTTTATGTGGTTTAAATACTGCAGCTCTTTGATTGATGGTCAGAAATCAGATTTACCTTTGTTTTCCAGTTGGGTTTATAATGAATCCCCATGGTAATGGTTACACACACCGGACATAGATGAAAAGCAGTAACTTTCAGACAGAAAGTCTGTAAATACATTCTCACAGAACAACATCCACACCAGTCTTTTATATGTGGTCAGCGCTGACCTACAGAGAGCCATTCCCTTTACATTGAACCATTAAGATGATGTAATTCAAAGCAATTACCATCTGTACTTTTAACACGTTTCATATGGCTTGGTCCATAAGTGTTTTTTTGCACTGGGGCCCATAAGATCCTGGTTGGGCCACTGTTATCTCCATTTGTACTACTAACTCCTGTGCATTCAGCATGATGCAGGTCCACTTACTGCTCTAGAGCACTTTATCAATTTTGTACAAGCTGTCCCAGCTGCTGGCTGAAATCAAAGCCCAGGACCATTTATGATGGCCGTCTCAATCAAGAGAAGGAAAACAAGTATTGACAAGTTTCGTCCACCCAAGAGAGCTTAATACAATATTTATAGAGGTTTGTTTTGGGGTTAGCAGTGGGGGCTTCAGCCGAGTGGGGGGATGGAGCGGTGAATGCTGCTAAGGGCAAAAACTGTAAATGTGTAATGGCTTGAAATGTGTGGACCATCTCTCCCCCTTGAGCAACTGCCCCACACACACACACCCCCCACACCCAAGCAAAACTGCTGGTGTGTGAAATATGAAAGAGACATGTTGTCGTTCAATTTGTCCAATATACCTCACAGGTGGGCTGCAGGTATGCGCCCCCTCAGCAGCTGAAAAATGAGCAGAGGAGAGCAGGGTGACTTTGATGAACCTCGCCACTTGCGGCCCTATCATTCTTTTCCGTCTGGCTTCCCTGGCTGCCGCGTGGACAACACGCCGCAAATTTGTCTTATTGAAGTGAAGCTGCGCTCCGATTCCTGCCGCCAACTTCAGCTAATGAACAGACCATCCGCACCACCCAGAGTTCACTCCCTCACCCTTCGGTCCACCGCAACCGGGCATCACTGCGCAACATGCGTCCTCCGGCGTACAACACAGAGCATCTCCTCCTGGACGCATTATTAGGCACCTGATTAGATAGAATCTGTGAAGGGGGACATTGAAATGGAGATCTGTGTAATAACAACCAACTATCCCT
>JBBKCR010000034.1:2077876-2122470 GCA_037577295.1 Ladigesia roloffi | reverse complement strand
TATTTACACAGAGCACCCCTGGGTGAAGAGAACTACACACACATACACACACACACACATACACACACACACACACACACACACACACACACACACACACACACATACTTCCTCTCAACTACACAAAAGCCTTAAAAAGGTATCTCACAATATTCTGCTTAATATACTCATTCACCCAGGCAGCCACACACACACATACACACACCTGTATTTCTCGTTAGATTCTAAAGCTAGCAAAACTCTCTGAAGACATGTATCAAATATAAAAAAATCTGCATTATGTGGCCATCATTTATGAGCCAATATGTTAACAAATAAATAGAAACCATGCACTTAAATGTACAGAAACCACCAGGTTTAAGTGTGTTCTCTGCAGACAATGTGTAACTGAGTTTCATTAAAATAATCAACAAAGTATGCAGTTTGACTGGAGATGTTCATATTTTTGCTTGATGTTGTGTAAACTTCAATATCTAAAAATGGATTTGAGACAGGGTCTTTATCTAGAAATGTATTGAAATATGGCACAGTTATTTTGAGTATCTATTTAGCACTATGCTTAAAGATGTCTTAATTTAAATTCTGTCCCATAAATAATAAAAAGCGATATGAAAAACAGTATTTTATGTATTTTACTATGACATTAGTTCCATGTTTTCAGTTCTCAGTATGACAGTGAAGCATCTGCGTTCTACAACATGGTGAGAAGTGAATAATATTTATAGTTGTATTACAGCACAGAAATCTATGATCATATTCATAAGCACCAGATTCTGCAGTAAAATGAGCGTGATCAATTCCTCTGCATATTGGATAATCCATACTCTCCTCCAGCATGCCCACGCGGGTCAGTTTCCATTGGCAGATTACCTGAGCAGCTTCCCGTAAAGGCCTTTAATAAACTCTGTGGTGTGCATACTAATAGCTATGATAAACATCCCTTCAGAAACATGAAAACATCTGTTACAGGGTGTGTTTCACATGTCTACCGTTATGTCTGTCATTTTGCTTAATACACCTTGTAGAATTATGTAATAACATTATCATTTAAATAACAAGGTACTTTAATAGTAGATTACAATTAGATTTATTTAGATTTTAATTGATATTTTCAATTTGTTTCTACATACCAAAATGATAAATACATGGCAAACCTTTCCAAAATATATATATACATTTTCCGAATCTGATCTAGGAAAATTTCTTCTTTTATTCACAAATGTGGTACTGATTGAAAGTTTAGAATCTGCACTTAATGCAAACATGCATTTGTTTCAATGGAAACTTAATGCAAGACATTAACAACAACAACAATAATAATAATAATAATAATAATAATAATAATAATAATAATAATAATAATAATAATAATAATAATAATAACAACAACAACAACAGGACTTGTAGGACGAGTATGTCATTGGGGACCTAGCGAGGTTAAAGGATATTTAAAGTCATTTGGGAGAGTGCAGTTTTGATTTTACTGTCTGGTTAATCATCCATGTCCCGTTTTGTGTCCAAACACAAATGTACACCGACTTGTTTAACCTTTCAGTCACTGACAAGATCGGAAGCTGTTGACTTTCAAGTCCATACAAATGACATGGTGTGACGACCAATGAGTCAATTACTGCGTGTGGCAGTTCTTCAGGGGCCTGTCACTGGTGCAGTCATGCTTATGTGTCTCCAACTTAGATAACCTGACCGCATCAAACACTCCGCACCACATCTGCTCCCATCTGAGACCTTTTTATCACAAGCATATGCATTTATTCTGGCTTTTAACAAGACAGTCACATGACCTGATCTATTTTAATATCTCCATTTATAAAATTATTTTATTTATCCATTTTATTTTCTTAAAATTCATGTTTAATTTCAGAATATTATTGTTATTTTTCAAACATTAGTATCTTTAAGGAAAAACATAATCAAAGAGCATTTAACTATAGGACATTTGCATAATGTCTGTATGGGGGCAGGGTTTTTTTGGCAGGGGGGCGGTGTCTGGTGTTGGTGATATTTTGTGTGTACTATAGCCAGTACGATCCTAGTTGCCCCATTAAGATTGAGAATTTTGACCATCCAGGCATCATATAATGCTTTCCTTTCTATCTTGCAATAATCGTTATGTCTTTCTGAAAGTAAATCTTGGTCTGTAAAGAACCAAAAAATTGTGTATCCATGTCTGGGAATTAAATAATTACTAATTAATAAGAAATCTTCATTCCGTTTCATCCTTGGTTCCTTGGTCACTGCCCACAACTCACTCTGAGAAGTCCTGTGTGGCTTTGAGTTCCTCAAGTACCCATCTTACGACCACTATTGATTCACTGCAATTAAAAACAAATCGAAATGCGATTTATTTGGTCAGGAATCATTTCAATATAAAAAAAAAGCCATGGCCAGCAGAGACCCCATCAATAAACCACCCACCCCCTTTTCCTTCATCCACCCCTTTCTCCCACCCTCTCCTTCTATGCATTCCCTATAGAGGCAATCATTCTACAAGATGTCAATACAACCAGTCAAGCACAAAAAAAGACCAGGCGATTGAGATATTTTGATTTTTTTTTCTCACTCCCCCTCTTACCTCCCCACCTCTTCTTTTTCTCTTTTTTTCGCACTTAATTAAGTCACCAAGAGGCTGTCAAGGATAATTTTCAAAGCACAGGACCTGCTCGCGCTTGACATTTGATAATATTGCGCTCCATGCTGATTGAAATTGATTTTGGAGGCTCACAATAGCCAGGGCCTTTTGACAACTCCCAGCCTATAAACCCAAGGACAAGGGCCCCCGGTCAGCACGGGAACTCATATCCCTGCGAGTGATGGGAGGCTGAGAGGCCAGGTTAGGGAGGGGTAACCATGGGCCCCGAATGCACCGTCTTGATCAGGGGTCATGGATCTGGCAACCCGTAGTGTCTAATAAATCAGCAACCCAAATAGCATCTCTCTCTCACTCTCTCTCTCCTTCTCTCTTGCGCTCTATTCCTCTCTCTGGCTGAGTCAGCCTGTCAGGCAGCTCTGGGAAAACACCAAGTCTGCTCACACACTAACACTGCTAATGATTCATGCCATTATTACAGCATGTCTATGAGCCTGTAATTAAAGCTGTTCACCCATCAGAGCTCCCATCACAGTAGAATCAATGGTCAAATTTAAGGCACACATCAGATCTGGCATTACTGCAAAATATATCACCTTCGTAAGTAAACCTTCCATAGTTCTACACAGTAACTATTATACAATAAAATAAGTAATGCCACAGTTATGTATTGCTGAACGTACAAGAAAGCAAGAGAGAAAGACAGTTTTTTCCGACCGAAATCTCAAATCTAATTTGGTAAACCTACACCATCACTACAAACGATACTTTACTCAGCAAAAGGACAGAAATCCTAGGGACCTAGGCAAGTTGCTCAGATTCTAGTGGCTCTAAGTGTTTTTGTGTAAATATTTTCTGTTGTAATCAACCATACAAAGCAAACAAAGAAGGAAATTTAAGTTGAACAACAAATTTTACATCTGTTCAACTCCAACTTGATTTTCAAATCTTCTGTGGGTCCATTTGTAATATACACACTGTAAGCGTAAATAGGTTGTAGGTAGACAGTGGCTGTGAGAAAGACGATTCAGACCTTGATTAGTCCTCACCAATTTTGCTTGATTAAAGCTAGTTTTACATTTCAGGAGAAGGACCCGCAGTCACATGTTCCAAAAGTCCAACTTTTCATCCATAACAGTTACATTATGGCTGAGTAGAGGAGTTTCAGTTGAACAGGATATATAGTGGGAGTGGAGGTGACAGTTTTTCAGGCCTCATCATATCCAGTTTGAGTGTTAGGTGGCAGATTTGTGTCTTGTTTCTCTATTAAGTACTCCCCTGTGACTGTTCCTAGTACATATTTTCTGCACTGCTATCTGGGCCATCCATGTTTGTTCAATTATAAACGTTGGCATTCTTCTGATCTTTTAGGGTTCTAACCCGTTTTTACTAATCGCATTTTACTGCCTCAGGCTATTGAACACTCCAGCGTTTGGTGACAAAATTGCTTAATTATTTGTCTTCCTTTCTAGTATTCACAAGTGACTTCCCTCAACTCCCAGCCTTATTGCTTGTTAGTGTGGCCTACATTGGAGGTACACGATGAAGTCCTCAGAAAGCACAAATCTCCTCATTTAGTTCCTCTGGTTCTTAAAGAGTGTCAATAAACATTTAGAAGTACATTACAAGGACTTTACCAAGAGTGTGGTTAAGCACAACATGGCATTACAACAGATTTTCTAAAATACCCATATGTTCAAATTAAAATGGGATTTATTACTAATAGTAGCTACAATAAACACATGTTCAGCTAAGATGTAGGTTAACCACAAGTATGGGTTGGAACAGAATTTTACTATTTAGTCAACATTACATTTAAAGTCAGTTTTTTAAATACAATTACTTTTTGCATTTTTGGAAAGCACTTTCATAATTCTCGAATACTAGAACACCTGAAAATCCTGGTTTTTAACTATTTTTAAAAATGTAATCGAAATGAACTAATTCCAGACAAGCCTGAACACATCTGACAGTAGAACTGAACAAATAACTTATTGGTGAACATTTCCTGCTAAAGCAACATGATGATTAGTTATGTATCCCAACAGTTCCTCAGTAGAATTAATCAGTTTCAAGCTGAATTTTGGTTTTATAGTAGACTTATTTCATGTATGCTTTTTATGAAACATTCACCAGTAACACGGTTGAATAATATGCATTAAAACACACACAATTATGCATTAAAACACAAATAATTTGTACTAATGAATAACACAAAATTGAATATGGTGCGTACCTATTAACTTTACAGAATTAACTAATGAAGGTAGACAATACAGCTCAATAGTGCTAAGGGTTAAGTTTGATATTCATAATTTAGTTTATCTAAGCTACCCACATTCATAACATCATGGACAGCTAGGGTATTTCTTAAAGCCAGCAACAGTGAGGCTAGGTGGTTGACTGAATATTACCCAAGAGAAGTTAGATTAAGAATATGCAAGTAGGTGATGCCTGGAGTCAATGAGAAGGATGCTGGGAATTTCTAAGCAAGGCACAAACTTATAAAGTAAATAAAACAACCCAATATATTTTATTGCAACTAGGGATGTACTGAGCCAGTACTCACTATTAACATTACAACTGTATTTTTCTAGTTTTGTTGTAAAGTTCTTTTGTCTTTAAACTACTTTACTTTTCTATGTAATTGTTTACATATGCCATGTGCCTGTATTTCATGTAAGTCAGTGTTGATTTGGTCTTAACCAATCAAAACTTAATCTGCTCCCTTATTATACTGTCTCCTCCTTTTCCCAGGTGTTCCTCTTTGTGTAGTCAGTGTAAACATACCTCCTGACCTTCAGTCTGTGTTTGGCGGAATCTTTGTAAAACTGTCTGGTTAATGCCGACTGTTGTACATTTTTTATAATCCTGACAGTTTAAAACTCCCAGTACTCCCATCATTTTAGTATCCACTATGCTTGTGTTTTTGTTATATCTGTTTAATTTTGCTCATGTTTTATGTATCTCCCCAGTACTCCTTTTTTATTTTTGTGTTTTTGTTTATCAGTTTGTGTTTTTGGATCTTGCAGTTATGTGCTGTTCATCCTCACCCTCATTCATTACAGGCATTTGTCCACTACAGGCTGAAATTACTGAATGACTGAGTACATTTTGAGCAAAGTGCCGTAAACAGAGATCCAAAGACAAGGACACTTATGACACAGGTGAGCAGCAATGCTGGATCTCAAACAGCTCTTTACTATCTTAAAAGTACACTATGTGGGAATTAAAATAAATGCTCCTGCACCCTAACAGTGTACAATATGTTATACAAAGGGACAGAGCTAATACTGAATTCCCAAGCTGGGCCCAATATAGGATGTGACCTAAATAATCTGTTTAGACTGGTGAAGACACAAAGAGTACTAATGTCTTAAACTACTCATACTCTATGAATCAGTATGGAAGCTAAAGTCTGTTGGACAACCTTGTGGGACCCAGGTTCAGAGGATCCACTATGATTAACTAAAGCAAGCAGAGGAGAACCTTCAGCACTTGACATCTCCTGTTATTGTCCTCACCCATCAGGCTGACCCCTATATTTATCAGAGGCACATTAAGTCAGCAGCAAACACATAAACGTGAAATATAGCAACTAAATGGGTAATGAAAGAGCATTTTGATCCCACACTTAATAAAGCTGAGAAAATAGCATTTTAATAGCTTACTGTTTTATTTACTAGAGCAATAGATTGACCGCTGCACTCAGCTTAAACATATTGCATACCTGTGAGTGATGTAGCCTTTGTGTAAATGTATGGATTATCTCAGAGCAAAGTTTACAATCACAGGTCTAGTAGCGGAGACCAAAAAATATCAAATGATTGTGGTCTCCATAGATAAATCTTTCGAAATCTCTAAACCTGAACTGGACACCAGAGTAAACAAAATACACACAGACAGTCATTTAAGGGCTAAATCACACCTCTGACCAATCAGGTTAAGGTGAAAAAGAGAGAGAGAGAGAGAGAGAGAGAAAGAGAGAGAGAGTAAGAAATATGGTGTTTGAGAGAGAGAGACAGAGAGAAGGGAGGAGTGGGAGGAGAGGTAGAGGGAAAGAGTGAGCTGTCCAGCACTATTAACCTCTGGCCCTCGTGTCCTTCCAGACATCACCACTGTAGTAATTAGGGACTCAATCCCTATCGCATGTATCACTTACCCTGCCATGTCAGTCAATAGAGCCATGACAGATTCATTAAGCCGCTGCCCTGCAGCTTCCCCAGCCAAACGGGTCCATAAACTACTTTTAACAGGGTCGCACAAATTGCAGAAGAACGGGATGGGTTGGGTTGGGCTGGGGGGTGTTGTGCAAGTAAAAAAAAAAGCTCGAGTGACAATTAGCATTGATCAGTGGCCAGGAAAGGGTGTGATCCCTTGTCATTGAGTGTGTGTTTTCCAGTGACTGATCAATGCTAATTGTCAGTCTAGGGTTTTTTCATCATGGCTACAGGGCTGACAGGCCATTAAAAGAGTGGCACCGACTTCTAGACTGTATACAAACACACAGTTTTTTTCATAACTTGACAGATTGCTAGTTTTATATATATATATATATATATATATTTATATATATGTGTGTGTGTGTTTGTGTTTGTTTAGTTAACACTTAAAGTAAACTTTTTATTATTGTTGTTGTTGTTGTTTTTTATTGTTGTTATAAAATTATTATTATTATTATTATTACTTTATCTTAGGTCCTTTATGTAATGGCAAATTGCTTCACATGTATTTTATTGTCAAAGTTGGAATATTATTATAATTTTTAATTTGTGTTAGCTTCACTTCATGCTGTTATAACTACATTACATAAACTTATAAATAAGTTTTTTTTTCATGATGCAAATTTTCGTATTGACAGTGGCTAAATGTAAGTACACACTTGTAGTAAGAACATCCAATTGTTCATGTAATTAAAAGAAACAAATAAGAAAAAACTTTGTTAAGCATATTTATATACTATGGCGCATTTCTACTGGGTCAACCAGAAGTGTGGTGGCCAACAAATATTTGACCCATTTGTATTATATAGCATTGCTTTCATTTCAAAATACTCATATGTCTACTGCGTAGCTTTTATTTTACGTACACTGAATTGAATACTTAATTAGAGTGAAACCGTATAATATTTCTTCTAAGTGTAACCCTAAAATGAATAACCTTAAACTCACTTTAAACTCTGGTTTTCCTAAAACTCACACACACACACACACACACACACACAAACACAGAAACACACATGCACAAACACATGCACAGAGAGTTCCTAATGCCATTATGTTGGATTTTGGCCTCATTAATTCCTTGGCTTTTGTTTGCATTCTCACTCTCTCTTTATCTCTCACACACACACACACAAACACACAAATGCACACACATAGACACACACCCAGCAGTGGTGTTTTAATTTTACCAAGCACTGACAAACATCCTGCTTTAATTATAGATGAGTTTTTCTTGATGCTGCCGCACTGATTACTCCTTCTTAATTAGTCAATCCTTTACCTCATACACAATGTGCAATTAAACACAACAAGTTATTACCTCTGTCAGCCAGACCATTAGCAATATGCGTGTGTTTGTGTGAGAGAGTGTGTGTGCCAGCAGGCACATATTTAGTACCACTGCAGACAAATATGGCACACCATGAAACTCCATTTAGCTTTGCACACAAAGTCAGAAAGAGCCTAAGTGTTGGAGTGTACTGTATTATGTAAATATTACAACTCCCTCATGACGAACTGTAAGAAAAGACAAAATAAAAATAGTTTGTCATTATGCGGTAAATAGGACCAACAATTCATTTGATGGCGAATAAAACCAGGTATTAATTGCTGCTGCTCATGGAGCAGCACGTAAACAGCTCCAAAATTAAAATTGAGCTCTGAATGGGTCCAAATAGCAGTTTGGCTCGAGCAGGTACAACACTGGCGCACCGTTTTGGAAACAGTGAGGCACAGATTGTCCAGGAGGCCCCTGTCGATTGCTATTATAATTATTCACCACCTTTTAGTTGATTAACTTCTAATTGCTCCTCGGTTTTGTAACACTCCCACTCTGGTCATTATAGTTATTGCCTGCCATAATTACCGGTAATGTTCTTTTCAAGACACACTCGTGATAATTGCCTGTGGAGCAGTTGTTTTTGGAGGGTGTCGCTGCGCCTGGAATATAAGCCACTACTAATGGAAATCAACACTGAAACATTTCTCCACTGTAAGTAAGCTTTTCCAATTTAGCCATCACCTTAAAGGGGAAATCTTCCAAATGAAAATAAATTCTGCACAATTCAGTCACTGAGATGTAAACAATGTCAGACCAAACTCACCAGTGAACCTAAAGTTGCCAGCATTATGCTGCTTTGCAAGGCCTCGACACAATCAATAGATAAAGAAATATATTTAAAGCAAAAATCCCTAACATAGTCACTTTACCAATTATCACGAAAACATTATTTAGTGTAATTACCATTTTATGGTAGCTGTAAAAAGTAATACGAAGTCTGTTTCTTCTCACCACTGCTGTGAACAGTGTCTGATTTGGTTGGATTCAATAGAATGCCAGATTTTACATCAAAACCAAATGAATTACATAATTTAATTATGCAGCTATTGGAGAAATCAATGGACTTCCCCTTTAAATCTTGGCTCTTTCCATAGTATGCACCATTTTTAAGGGGCCGCAATTTTATCAGTTTGTTTCAACAAAGGAATCACAGATTTTCTTGTGGTTAAATCTCAAATGCTCAAATTTCCACTCATTAGTGTAACGATTGTGGTGGAGGATGTAGAGGGGATGTACATGCAGAAAATGGGATTTCTAAAAAGATACACAGAGAAAAATCATAGAATCAACATGGAAAACAGAGAATTAACTGACAAACACTATGAACACAGACAGTAAAATATAACTGTGTAAATGTTTTGGTACTGCCCAGAGAACACAAAGAAAGTGCATCTTGGGATGGTGAAATACTGCTGTATGGCCACAATTTTAGAAATGCTGTTGCTCTTAGTGCCAAAAGAACTTACTCTGTTAGATTGCACAGAATAACAGATTTGTTCAGTTCATACAGATTGCTAAATGTGCATTGTTCGTAGCACAGTTTTTTTTTTTATCGTTATGTGTTAAAAGCCTTGCTTGAACCTAAAGCCGGCTTAAATAGCATTTTTTTTCCAACTTAACTTGCTTTAGAGAATGCTAAGAGGCCCATTTTAAAGTTCATAATCACTTTCCCTCTACGGATATCCCTGGATAATGTTACTGACCAAAGCCCCCAAGCCCACCCCACCCCACCAAGTCACTTTCCAGACCATTAGAGATATTGCCAGGGCTGGGAACTCTGCATGTTAAATCACTTAATCAAAGGCAATGGGTCGAAAATCTTGTTTTCTGTTTCTTTTTATTTGGTTCATTCCTGCAGATAAAGGCGGGGGAAGAAAAAAAAGCACATTACCACTTTGTCCCAACAGCACATGCATTATCTTCTAAGCAGCTGCAAAAAGCCTATCATTGGGGTAGATCCCTCTGGGTATGGGGCGACTGTTTTCACCGATCATCCATTCAAACGCCCTGCTCGTCCCATGCCGCTCCCTGCTGTCCCTGCACAGCCTCCATTGCCTGCTCTGTCACTTTGCCTCGGTACAAATGAATAGACCCTTTTAAGCTCAAACACCTGTGTTGTAATTCTAAAGTGTCAAACAGGTGCATAATACTGCTAGCAGCTTGCCTTAATAAAGATGTTGCAGAGGTGAGCTTCTAACAGAGTGAATAGAGAATGAGAGAGAGAGGGAGAGAGAGAGAATGCCCAAGAGACAGGACATTCACCATCACTGCCTTGTGGCTGCAAAGCTGTCTGAAACACTCTCTCCATATTAAAGTGTGCAGTCCGACCGTCACAGTGCAGTAAACTCAGTACATACTCACCACAACTGAACATCTGATCTACGGCAGAGAGAAAGAGAGAGACTGAAGAATATAAGTTATGTACCAGGTCTTATGGTTTAAGCATCAGAAACTTTGGAACTACACATTTATTCAATTAAGTTTGGTAGTTTTGGTCTGCACTTCTAAACCAGAGTGTATGCATTAAGTTTCCACCAAAATTATAAAATGTCCCCTTTCTACTTAAAGACACAAATGAGGCATGGATTGTACATATCTTTACGTTCCAGAACTAGGCCTTTTCTGAATCCAGAACTAGGGCCTAATCTAGGCAAATGTTTTCCAAACTGGAAGACCATTTTAATAAACAACAATCAGATGATCAAAAGAAATAACTGTGTGGCAGAAGGCACAAGATGTCCTGAGCATGGCCCACTTCTTTGCAAAGTACTTCACTGAGGCCCTTTAGGCCGAATAGGGAGGGCTTGACCAAGTAAAAAATGGAAAAACGCTCTATTAATTATTAAAAGTGAAAGAGCATAGAATCTTTCCAGATATTTTAGACACTAATGCGTTCTGTGGATGCCCAATAATCTTTAACCTCTTTAAGACTTTTGGTGTAATTTCATGATTGGAAAGGCCGAGAGAAAGAAGATTTGCTATAAGGGAGTGTGCTATCTTTATAAGAGAGTGCCGATCTGTATTATCTTCTTAAACTTCTGCTTTGTTTCTCTTTTTAATGTCCTCCTCCGTCCCATGCAAACACCAGACATACATCCGCTGAAAGCCTCAAATCTTTCACAAGAAGTGCTCAAAGTCGCTCGGATTTGAAAGAATTTGGCGCCGAGAGCAAGAGGCTCTTGGTGGCAAAAGCCTCTCTCCCTCATTTTTTAATAGAAGAAAAAAGCACAAACACCGCAAAAGTAAAAAAAAATCCGCAGAAGCAAATCTTCAAAAGCCTCTCATTTAATATCACTGTGCGGATGTTTAAAAAGAAAAGTGAAATCAAATAAAACTTTAATCTTCTTATGGCCAAGCGCTGGAAAGGGAGCAGCCTCCTAAATCTTCGTCAGAGAATGTCTGCGTCATTATGTGTAATTCATAAGCGATAGCTCTAATGCTGTTATCCATCTCGTGCAAATAACTTGTTTATTTGTTTTTGCTCAACTTAAATTCTCTCGGAGGAAATCCTAAGCCGAGACTTTTGGAGTGTGCTCACTTTGGCTTTTAAAGTTTAAGAGTTTTCATGATGCCAGACAGATAAAGAAGAGAAAAAAATTAATTTGATATATATTTTGGTAAGACGATTACCCACTGGGAGTAAAGTCGCAGGCATCTGCCGAGCTGTTTGGCTCATTAAGGGGAAGTTAGTGCACTTCTCTAATTGAAGGCTAAGTTCACAACATGGACTCTTTTGTTAATGGCACTCTTAGGCTTTGGGCGGTTGGTATGGCAGAAATGTTCAATTGTTTTTAACATAGCAGATGGACACCTGATCAATCACACAGAATCAGTAATATTAGTCATTTGCATATTTTATCACTTAAAGAATCAGTTTTGGAGGGTTTGCCTGGCTGTTGAGGAGCAGCATTAATCTCAGCTGTATATGAACTGTTATGAAGGAAATGCAGCACTTTAAGGACTGACAGTGAAGAATCTCTCATCCAACTGATTGTTTTTAAAGTGCATGACAGAAAATAAAAATGTAAAATGCTGGTTATTATGTAAATAAATCTAACTTTTAGGAAACATCAAAAAAGGGACTGATACAGAACACTGACCTGAGACCAGTGCTACTTATTTCCTGTTTTATCTACAAACCCCTGGACTTCTGAAGTGTAATTTAGAGAAAAACAAATAAGTTTAAAAATTAAATAAGTATAATTAAATATAGTCTCATGCAAAAGTTTGACCACCCCTTGTCAATTGATGTTTTGTTCGTTTTCCACTTGAAAATCAGTTTGCATTACAGGAAACAAAAATATGGAATTTTTTGTTTCATTTTCAGATTTTAGGGCACATTTCTTTAAACACATAGGAACAATATTTGAGACAAAAATGTGCCACAATTTTCACACATGCCAAAATTTTTGTTAATGTTCTGTACTGACCCATAGAACTCAAGAAAATGGCAAATTATTATCATTTGGCCAAACAAATCCAAATAAAGAAGTTCCCTTGACTTGTGTTGATGCTCGAGGTGTCAGGTGTCATGCTGAGCTTTGTTTAATGTTCCTTTGTCATGTAGAACCAAAGTTATAATAATATAGGGAATAATAACCACTACTGGGTTTGTACAAATTGTTTCATGCAAATGCCCATAAACAACAAAAAGGACCAAATTTCTTTTCATTAAGATCTCAGAAACAAGATACAAATACAAGATTTTTTTAATCATAGGAACTTTCAGGATAGTCTATGGGGAAAACCCGGAGGGGTGTCCGGAGAGTGGCCAAGTGAAAGAGCAACAAACAATGTGTAGGAGAGCAAATAATGTTTTTACACGGTTTTATTTGTCAAAATCAGATTTTACTAATACACAGTGTGGATTAGTGCGTTCTCCACATAGGGTGTGTTCTTGCTTTCTTGCAGGGATGTCCAATACATTTGAATACTACTCTATCATATAAGAAACAAATGAAGAGAATAACAAAGTAGTTTACTGAATCATTTTCTAGTCATTTTACTCCACTGTGGATCATTCACACCTGGCTGCTTCACCATTTACTCCATAAGCTCAGTATCAATGTTCTTTTGGCCTTTTAGTGGACCAGTTTTTAGTCATTAAAAATAGAATTTTTAGTGATTCACTCCTGACATAGTGCACACTAATATGTTGAGGACTCTGCAGATACTGCATCTTGGTTAATTAATTACAAGAATATTAGGCTTAGTAATGACAACAACATAAAATCAAATAATCAATGTTAGTGAAAAGGAATGGAGGAGAATAAATGAGCACTTTTGTGCTCACTACTTTAACGCAAGACATGGATTGCTTATGAATATTGAAACAAACAATCCAAACTGTCCACATCCATTGAGAGCCTGAAAACCTTTCAGTGTGGATGACTCCCAAAACCAGGGCTTGCTGAATGGGCCACCGTACAATTAACAGCAGGGCCCCATCTGTCCCGACCTGTGGCTCAATTTGATTGTAGCTTGCTCTCCATTGTGTCTTTTTATCTCTGAGAGGTCCCCTACTCTTTCTTTTGAATGTGGAAAAGCAGCGTTTGTGCCTGTGTAAGTGTGTGCGTGTGTGTATGTGTGTGTTGGTGGCAGGCTGGAGTACTAGCATGCCTCTTTGATTTTAGCAGGAACTCTGAGAGAGGAGCTAAAGCAGAGATGGCGGCAGCAGCATGGCGATGGAGGGAGAATAAGAGGCCATGTATGAAATGAGTGTGGGCTCTCTGCTACAAAGTGTGTTAACATGACAATGGCTTTCATCTCGCCCCAGACTTCAGGACACACACACACATACACACACAAACACACTCATCCAATAACCCCAAACCATACAGTATTCACCTATGAACAAAAATGGTGAATGAGTGGAGCACACTTGTCTGCTTGAATCTGGATTTAAAGACAAAATAATACTAAAATGCTATAGTTGTGAGAGGCATATAGCATGTGCATAAACATTCAGTATGCTCATATCTATCCATCATTTATTGAGCATGCAGATGGGCAGCAAAAACCTTAATTTAGTAAAAAAAATGTGGAAAAATGGATAATGAAACACTCATTCCTCTATCCATCCAAACTTGATTACTGAGTATGGAAATTCCAAGGCATGCCACTTTCCTGGAGAAGATCCTGTTTGTAAACAGGTGTATTAAACAACGGAGAAAAATAAGTATGAAAAAAATCATAGCATATATATAATTTTCTCATTATTTAGTTATTTAGCACACAACTGGGCAACAAACATACTGAGGAGCTTTATTTTAAAAAATAATGGAAAAGCATATGCAGATGCCATATAATGTATTCAAAATGTATGGATCTGCATATACAAGTTTTCCATATATGTTTGTAGCAAAGCTTGTTTGAATGTTTTTTGCTCAACTGCAATAGGTATTTTTTAAACTGACCTATTTTTCTAAACTTATCATTTAGTTATTTACCAAACAGCTGGGTAGCAAACGTTCCAAGAAGCTTTGTTACAAAAACCTAAGTGGGAAATAAGTATATGCAGATGCCATATAATGTATTCAAAATGTATGCATCTGTTCCTGGTGAAGACCATCTGTTTCAAGTGGTCCCACAAAATGTGAAAATTGAAAGTTGAGCGAGAAAAGGCCCTGAGCTTACAAGGCAGATGACATTTTTGATTGTGCTGTCTGCTTTGTGTCTGGTCCCGACCAGGTCCATGAATTTGCACTTCCTCTTTTTCACCGTATGCAAAGTTGGAGTGCCAAAGCTCATCCCCAAGCAAGCAGCCTCTCAAAAAAGCAGGAAACATTTCCTTCCCCATTGACAAGCCAGGGATAGCTTACAAAAAGGCACGGGAAAACATGTCCCTGTGCATTTGAATCTGATTCATTGGACAGCTTCTTCAAATTAATTCCCTGAGTCGGCCAGATTGCTTTACAGCTATGTCATATTCCCTTGAATGGCAAAGCCCATTGATGCAAATGGAGGTTGACAGCCACCCCGAAAACCCATTGCTTGATGTGGCGGGCCAAAATGATGGGGGTCATAGCAAGTGTTATTACACCGGGCCAACACAATATCAGGGAAAAGCGCCGCACTGTGTTTTTATCCATAATTTAGATTGCAGGCTTATGGTAGACGCTCTTTTGCTGAATGCCGGTAAAGAGATCATCCGCCATGCATGGAGATTTCTATAATTATATGTTGGTGGGATGCGGGAAACACAGCAGTGGGACAAAAGGCTAAACTATATGTCACCCTGATCCAAAGGCCATGGTGGTCTGAGCAAAAATGCCAGTCCTCAAAGCTACAAAGCAGTTTAAAATCAAGCTGCATAAGTCAGCCCAACTTGGACTGACTAAAAGGGACTAATCATTATTTTTTACTGCTGATTTTGATTAAGTATCTTTACAGCCAAACTGCCTGGTATCATTTTCAGGGCCGGTTTGCAAGAGACAACAAACACTGAAAATTTTTTTTGCCATTTACCTGAATTTTGCCCTTTGCAGACTACATGAACTTTTACAGGTTTGAAACACAGCTGATGACTGAGCAGGCCTATATAGGTATACTTAATTGGTTCACAATATTAAAGACATAAAACCAAATATCAGAATCAGAAAACTGTTGTTGATTGTTGATTTATTGATTCTGGAGGAAAATGTTTATGTTATGACTGCACAGACACAGAGAGCACAGACACAAGAGCATTATGATCCATACGCATATGCATAGTATAGTACAGTAAAGTGAATTGCAAGAGACATAAATGGTCTTTAGGAGTAAGTTAATGCACATGATCGAGATCAGTAGTACATAAGTGATATCAACATAAGCAGTGATATTCACATGTTGAGACTATTAATAATAATAACACATTTTATATAAGTGTGCTTTTCAATGCACTCAAGGATACTTTACATTTCACATAATTAAATTATTTATAAGCAAATCTGAAAAAATATGGACAAGACTACACACATTAAAATTTAGCTCTTTGGAGTGAGGGCATAAAAGACAATATTGGTTCCCTGAACAACTTTTCAGTGGAGGTTCTTTAAAAGATGACCGTTTTGAATAAAGTGTTTGCAGAAGAATTTGAAAACTTCAAGAACCTTTCAGTAAAGACTCTATACAAATATATGTGCTGAGAACCATTCAGGAACTTCTATACTTTTGTGAGTATCAACAATGGAGAGTTATTAGCTAAATGTGTTACAAGGAGCCACATATACAACATTGGCTGCTCACGAAAAACACCTGAACTGATTCTTTGCCTTATATGAGGACATTGCCAATATTCACTTTGATTTAAGTCTGAGGATAAAGTAGGGTTTGCTTTACCTATATTTTGTAGTTGAAAACTACTGTCCTACACAGTTAAATAAAATTAAGTTTCCATAATAAGTAACTTTACATGCAGAAGAAAGGTTTACATGCAAAGTTTTCACATCCTCTCATTTCCAGTTCCAGTGAATCCGTCAAAATTCAGTTTTGTTGTCTTTTAAACCCTTTCACACTAATGAAAATTGATCTCAAGCTCTACGATTGGGGGGTGGGGTGGTTGGGACTAGGAAGTGGGGTCACTGCTAGTTTATTAATAAGAATATTGAAGTTACAATCTACTTTAAAACAGTCCTATAGGTTTCACTGTTTCAATAAAACTATCACGAATGGTACTCTAATAGCTATAAAACATGTCCCGTGCTGTACGTCATTATTTTCAGAACACAGATATATTAATGCAAAAGAAAATAAGCAGGGCCAACTCTGATACTCCCCACACAGCTGTTTAAACACCAGCTAACGTCTGTGTACAGCTGGCAGTTTCTATAATAAGATACACTGTTACACATGTTGTGTCTGTGAAAAGAAAAAAACACATTTCTCTGCAAATGAAAGGAAACAATTAAGAGGAAGATAGTAAAGGGCTTTGAATGTTTTCTCTCCCCTTTCAGACTGATGCCTTTCAGTCATTTAGAAAGTAAGGCATGGAATCCGCAGATGGAGAAATCCAAATATCCTTCTTCTGCTTCCTTTACAAGCCAATGCCTTAAAAATGACTTCCAGAACCAATAACTACAGGGGGATTCCGACGCCTGAGCAAGTCTGTCACTTCCACACAGAGAGACAATGACACCAGCGTGCACGAGCAATGAAACAAAACGACTCCTCTCATTGTCAATATCCTGTCTTTGACACCCAGCATCTGTCTCTGCTACAGTGCGTCATCCATCTACACTTTTTCTTCCAGGAGTAGAATTAATATACTTCTAAAACACATTCACTCGCTCAGGGTGCCAGGATTTACAACATGGTTTAACTAAACTGCCTCAACCTCTCAGACGGCTTTGTCTCCATCCTAAAAAAATCACAAAACTTGACTGAAAAAGTTGGAAGTGCTTGGAACCAGAAATGCAGTTTAGAGGTTGTGGCTTCTCTGGTGACCTAACTACTAAATGTACTACAAATCCAGAAACAGTAAAGAGCTGTTATTATTGAGTACACATTTTTGTTAATTAAGATATTTTTAAGATATATTGCACTGTGCAAATAGTGTAATTTAACATTAGACTGCAAAAAATGCCACTTTTAATATCAGTTTATTTGTAAAAGTGTACTGTATAGTGAAATATTTAGTCCATTCTTTAACCCTTTTAAACATCTTTGGTCGCTTTACCTTTATTTATTATGAAACAATTTGGCGCATAGATCCTTAAAAACAAAGCTTCCTAAATTATTCTTATTAAGAACGGTACTGTTCTGAGAACTTAAAATGTAGAGACTTTACATTGCATGAAGGTTATTTAGATTTTAAAACAGTCCCTCACAGAGCTTGATTGGTTATTTTAAAGTACCATTTATTGAAAGGTTCTTTGAGGAACAAAACTTGTTGTAATAAGGCATAATTCCAAAGGACTATTATTGGCAACTTTATTATGTTTTACTACAGTAGGAACAATCAAGTGGATTTGTTTTGTCAGCTGCAGGTGATTTTGTTTCTATATCTTTTAAAAAACATACTTATCAAACTTATAAAAACGTATTATCATAAAAGTCTTTAAAAGTATAACCAAGCCCACATGTTTATCCACTGTAGCTATTTTCTAGTAATGCTTTCTACTTTTTTATACAAAAGTCTACCAGGAGTGCTCCAGTCACAGAGAACCCTCGTTTTACATGGTCAGTATTAACAGCTGGCAGTTTCACAGTGCACTACTACAAAATTAATTTGTATCCACCTTTTTTCCCCCATGTGACCCCCACCCCCACCCGGACACACACATACAAACACTTTTTTATTCAAAAGTAAAGTGGAAAAGGACGCTAAGTTGCAAAGTGCTATTCCCCTTTGGCGACAGCCTTGTAAAAAAGGAACAGGCAGAAATGTAATGGAAATCTTCATCTGACAGGAATGCAATCTTCAGCACCAGCCCAAAACTACATTTCCATTTGCTCACCACAAATGTTAACATTGAAATGAAGGCCTCTGCTGCCTTGCCCCATGAGACTGAAAGAGAGAAAGCGAGAGAGAGACTCAGTGCCCGTGTCTATGCAAATTCCAGTTGATTTGCACTGGAAATCTGCACAAAAATAAATGCTCAATTTGAAGAGCTTAAATCAAGAATCACTTTGGAGGCCCCAGAATTGACTGAGCTATACACCCAACAAATTTAAGCAGACTCCCTCAAAGCCTGCGGCAGATCTCTCCGGGCAGAGCAAAGTCCCGTGCCACAGCAGAATATCACTGATTGTTTTTGCTGGCAGAAAAGGGGAGAGTTAGAAATAGATAGAGACTGAGAGAGAGAGAGAAAGAGAGAGAGAGAGAGAGAAAGAGAGGCAGACAGAGATAGAGACAGACAGACAGAGAGGTTGAGGGAAGAGAGAGAAAGAGAAAGAGAGAGAGAGAAACTACTAGTGCAAACATCCATGAAACTCCTCTGGTACAAATTGCAACAGAAATTCAAGGAATGTTGAATTAGAGGTTTTCACTCTTAAAAACAAGGATAATAGAAAAGAAAAAAATATGGCCAAAAGAGAAATACATTCAGTATTATACATTCCCATTTTCTCTGTTTTTTATTCAATAGGATTAGTGCACAATGAATAGGGCGACTAGTGTGTTACAATTATGCTTTTTTTTTGTTAGAGTTATGGAGAGTAATTGAAAATCACAATAGTGGATTTTGCAAACATGCCATCAAATATCTTGATCAATGAAACTATCTGTGTACCTTGAAACTTGAAAAGCCACCATAGACCGAGACCACAGTCAAACCTAGACCAGATACTGTAACTGAACTAATCACATCCTAATTCTAACAATTTTAACAATTAAATTTTATGACCTGTATGAAATCTTTTTGGCTCTCTTTTGCATATCAAATCAGAGTTAATTATCTGATTGTCTGTGCAACTCACTACACAAGAGCTTTTTGGGATGGTTGTGATCTTGGTTTTCAGGCAATAAAGTGAGCTGTGCAATGCAAATGAGTAAAAAAATACAGCACCGTTTTAACTCTCATTTGGTGTAATGCAGCTTCGATAGGAATGTTCTGCCAAGACGTTGTGCTTAAACACTTAGATTTGCTTGGGAAAATATGTGTTTGAATCATTGTAAATTCAAAACAACTGATCACAAAGGTTGGATGATTCAATTTAATTGTAAATATTTTATGTCCCAACTATAACGCTTATTTTGAATTTACACACTGCCATCAGTGCAGTATATTTGTAGCTGCCCGCATGACCAGGAATTGGTTTTGGGTGATTTGTAAGTCCTGTTAACGCACTGGCACTGTTTATTCCTACCATGAAGCAGCTGTATCAATACTTCCTGGATCATATCTTCATAATAAAAATGGCGAGATAAGAAAAGAGTCGATGGGATGCTCTCACCGCCTTGCAACATAAAACTTCCTGCCCAGGAGAAAACAGCCTCTCGGCTAGGAAAAAAAAGCCATAGCGGCCCTCCACTCAATAAAAAGCATAATACCCACAATGCTTCACTCTACTTCTCAGTTACTCCGAGTGGCAGCACACGGCAGCTCGTAAAGGTTACTTATAGAGGCTTTTAATTCAGCCCTGTAAAGACACCCCCGCCATACCAGTTAACTAACAATATAAAATAACAGGTCAAAGATTACACAAGCTGAGGGAAACTATACTTTAACATTTTAATCTATAAATCTACTAATACAGCCAAGTCCCTCTGCAGTAGCACATTACATTAGTAAATGTTTTGTGTTCACACACGCGTCTTTTATCGCCATTTTTGTACCTTTCTAAAGGGCAGCATTTGTAAGGCTACACATAACTTTCACAGCAACTGACATAAATCTATATGAAAATGTATCCTGTGTCAAATGTCAAAACACAAAACATATGATATCACGTTGACACTGAAAATTTGACAAATTGACTGACATTTGTTGGAAAAGCCTTTATAAATGTTTATGAAGGTTTATGTAAAGAGTCATGAAAGGCTTTTGTAGGAATCACAGTTTAACATTACAAATAAATTATTACCAATTTTACATCACCTTAAAATGAAATGATTATGTTGTTTACACATTTTATGAAGAATGGAAATGAGTTAAGGTTTTCATAAAAACACACTAATGTTCAGTTAAGAATGTTTTTATCCTATAAATGTACTATTTAAGAGTTTGTGTTATAAGGATATGAAACCTCTGTTTTCATAACACAGTTTTCAGGTAGATTGGATGCTGGGCTTCGATTGGTTCATGTTGAGAATGTGTGTTGCATGAGTATGTATGTGTGTGATGATGTGGGTTTAGAGATTGTGTGTGTTAATGCGCTCCATTATGTCTCCACTGCTTGAGAACAGCACTTTGTTCTCAGCACATTGAATCTGCCTGCCACACCACAGGGGTCGTATCGCCTTCACTAAGATTGAGACTGACTTGTCTTTGTGTGTGTGTCTGTGTATGTGTTTGTGTGTATGTAGGCATGTGTGTGTTCTTAAAGTGTATTAACATATTGCTGAATTTTCATCCTCCAAATATTCCACATTAATTAACACTGATAACAGAGCTTCTGAAGAACTGTACATACTTTCTGGATGAGGAATTTAAAGAGTGACAGTTACAACCTGATCTTCATTTCTAGATCTTTGGCATAAATCAGAATGCAAAAGGGGTTGTTGGAGTTTCCAATTTATGAACGAATCAAAATAGGATGCCTGTCTAATCACCCATATCAATAGAACGAACCTCTACAATATTTTTAAAAAGAACCTCTAAAAGCCCCAGAAATGTTGCAAAGAGGTGCAATTAGTGTGCAAAGTGAATGTAGTAGCATAAATCCTTACTTAATCAAAAGTAACTTATTAGAAACGAGGAGGCTGTTTATATTCCACATCAACATGGTTCATGCTTGAATTCCACATGAATAAAACAGGTGTACATACACATGGGATACAACATGATCAAATAAATGAAACCAAGTTATTTGATGGTAAGAGGACAATCTTGACCTTGGCGTTTGACAAACTCGTACAGACGTAAGCCAAGAAAAAAATTGGTGCAGTGCTGATCTTGTGCCTAGGCAGGGATTCGAACCTCAGTCTGCTTCATAAATAACACACCCACTACACTAATCCAACACATTGGAATAAAATGAAAATGTTTTTTTTTAAACTGCATACACTTGAAAATACAGCATACAGTTGAAAAATAGGTGAAATAATAAAGACAGCTAATTTGATACCCAAAGAAGACTGTCTGGATTCTGGGGTAATGAACGTCAAGCTAGATGATTTTTATTATAACTATGACAAAGTACGAGTATGCAATGGAAAAATAATATTGTGTGGATTTGGTTTAATATAGGAAAGTTAAAAATGGATCTAATCTGGTCAAACGGGGTGGAATTCATATATTCAGATAAGCTTTATATATAAAACCCATGTTTGTGTAAGAAGTAAGAAGGGTGTCTAGAACCTGAGGGAGAAGAGTGTCAAGTACTTCTATATAGAACAACAAGGGAACTTATTCATTCATTCAGCATCAATCCATCCATCCATCTATTCATTTTCTACCCCTGTGTCCCGCCGTTCGGGTCGAGGGGTAGGGGGGATCGGGTTTTGGAGGGGTTGGATCCTATCCCAACTGCTACGGGCGAAGGTGGTGTGCACCCTGGACAGTCGGCAGCACATTGCAGCCATTCAGCCTCTACCAGTAAATAAACCAGATTCGTTCTAAAATCATTTTAGTCTAAAAAAAAATTGCTAAAATATGTGAGCAACAGTTATGCAGATAAGGTTATGAATCAAAATAACTGAATTAAATAAAATCATAATCAGTAACTCAAATGGTTAAAATTGAATTTATGTAAACATTATGTTTCTTGCTTGAGCAGAACTCTTATGAAAAGCCAAACATGTCAAAATGTTAGTTAAGTATATATAGCGGAGAAGATATTATACATCTTGCATATTACATATTGCATATTACATATAGGAAACAAATGGATCACCTGTTAAAATAGGGAGCAAAAATTCCCATTTAACTTCCCTTGTAAAAGCTCAAAGCAAACCGAGTAATCAAATCTCAAAGAGAACACATCAGTGACCTTGCAATGGATCAGACATTCAGATTAAAATAATGCAGATTTAAGAATTCTTTCCTTTTCTGACTATAATGTTATAGCAAAACCAAGGGAGGCAGAGAGTGAATGGTTTCAATGCCTTTACCCCATTCAGATGATGATTAAAATTCATTGGCAGGCTGTATCCACTCCCTCCAACTCCCCCAAACCCTCCACACCCCCACCTCCCAGATTGCTGAGGCAATTTTGGAGCAGTCATAGCTTTCTCCGCACAAAATTAATTTGACAGGTTTGCATTAAGGCATCTGATCAATATCCACTTAGAGTGGTGAGGGCTAAGCGAAGAAAAATAACTGACCGGTGTGTGTTGCGAGATGAGAAAAAATGAATCTTGGACACATTCTCTCTCTTGCTCTCTTTCTCTCTCTCTCCCTCCCTCCCTCTACTTCTTTCTCCTTCTCTTTCTCTCTCTCTCTTGTTCTCTTTCCTTCTCTCTCTCTCTCTCTCTCTCTCTCGCTCTCTCTCTCTTTCTCTCTCTTAAGCCTGCACCTACATCAGGAGCCCCTGACCTCCAGCCATTGATCGACTGCAGTTAACATGACAAAAAAGGCTGGAAGTTATACCCCACTGTAGCTACCAGGGAACAATCAACCTAAATGTTTGATGGAGTGACCAGCATTACTTGGCCTATGTACAAGGCAAGAAAAGGGAAAAGGAGGAGAAAAAAGGGACAAGAAAAAAAACAAAAATGAATCTCCAGAAATGAAATACAGCAGTACAGTTTTGACAGGTCCTCTCCCTCCATGCATCTTAACAGGCTGTGAGGGAGAGTTAGGAAAGGCCTGTATCAGGAGAGGGGCCACGGCAGCCCGCTGGTGAACTATCGCTCAAAGCTCTGCAACTTTTGCCGGCTGCTGTGGCCTCGCGCCGACATAAATCAATAGCGGCTTCTCAGGCTGGGCGCCTGACATAAACGGCCCGGCAAACGTTTGACAGAGCTTTTATAGCATGGGGCAGATGAAGATAGTCGGCCCCTTCGTGAAGTTCGCTGACCTGTATGTTCAGTTCCCATTCTTTTCAAGGCCTGTGTAAAACCAGACACTTTATGTACAGTGGATTCAGTCAAGAACAAAAAGCCCTATTTCAAGGACACTTTAGACCATTTGTACTTACAGAGGCAGTCAAAAGTTTGGAAATCCTATAAAAATAGGAAGAATGGACAGCCAAAATGTCTTCGAGCTACTGCTGGGGTTTTTCTTATCTGTATGATGTAGTTTTGTCTAGTTTTTTAGATACTAGGGTATCAATCTCCATCAAAGTCACATACACAAATCTGTTTGAGATTACTTAACTGGTTTGTACACGAGGAGAGTGTGTGATGATTAAGGTTGGTGAAACAGCTTTAGGTAGGTGAAAGGTTCGTATCAGTTAGTTCTAGATCTAAACACGTGACCTTACATTTTGTCTACATTAATTGATGCGTTTATGTGAAGCTGCTTGAGAGAATGATGAGGAGTGTGTTAAGCTGCATTAAGACAACAGACGGTTCAGGGGGTTAAGGAAAAAAATCTAAACAGACAGTAGTTAATGCTTGGTTAACACATCACTTTTGGTTTGTTTGTTATTTCATATGAATCATGTCCTCAACGAGTGTCTATGAAGAGTAGGTTCGAACTTCTGACTGGTACTGAATTTTCCTAACTGCCAGGTTGTTTGTCCTGATCTGTGTGGACCTCTGCCTCGTGCATCATGCTACCTGTTGCTCTTCGTATGCAGACATCATACCGTCTCTCCCACCCCGAAAGGTGCACATTACTCATTCATCCGCCATCCTCCACTGTTCCCCTCTCATTCCAAATACATTTTCCATTTGCTCAAAGCTCATTTTCTCCTTCTGTTGGCCGTGCGCAGGATTGGATTGGGTTAATGTGTGCAGGTCCGACCCATTCATCTCTCCCTCACCTGAGGGCCTGTCGTATCTGTGTTAATGCAATGAGCACCAGCTCACTCCAACCTTGACTCCCCGCACACAAGAACAAAGAGATGCAAGTGAGGGAAGGAAGAAAAGAGCTGCCAAAAGTGTCGATTCTGACCATGAGACGGGGCGTGGTTGCCTTAGAAGCCAATTACCTCCATCATTTAGATGTATATTCAATTTGGATTACAATATATTCATATGCAATTGGGTCATTGATGCTGCCAATTTTATAATAAATTGCATTTATGTTAGTTATATGCTCAATAAGAACAGGTTTGAATCTGACTTCTTCTGTTGTTTTCAAAGTCATGAATGATGTAAAACTTAAGCTGCCAAACAAGGTTCTTTGGAGTGATTCCTTAGAACAACTGTTGCTTCCCTAAGAAACATTGAGAAAACCCTTCCTAAACATCCTGTGTTCATAATAGTAAAGTTGTGAGCAAAAGTTTGGGAACCCCCGATTTGATTATTAAAAAAAAACATCTACATCCTTTGAAGTGAACACACTTTTAAAATGTACAATTACTGTTAATGAGCTGAACTTTACATTTTGTGACTTTATAGTATGTATGTTTTTTTCTAATATGTAAATAATATAAAATAAAAAATAAAAAATACTGTGTAATACTTGTTTAGGGTGTTTTCTGTAAAAGATGTGTAGCTTATTTTCACTCAGAAAATCAACAAAATGCAGAATTTAAATATGGGTTTATAAACTTTTCAATACTTACAGCAAAGCTGTATATCAGGGGTGTCCAAACCTGTCCAGAAAAGCCACTGTGGATGCAGGTTTTTGTTCCAACCAAGTAGTAGGCACCACCTCTGTAATCAGTTGGTCTTGGTTTTCCGTTACTCAGGTGTGGCTTCTGTTTGGTTGGAATGAAAACTTGCAGCCACAAGGGCTCTTTCTGAACTTCTGGCTTTGGGCACCCCTGCTGTATATGAACGTCATTTGACATTTACAGGAAAAGACTTATTTCTTCTGCAGTTTCCTTCAGTATAATGTATTGGGTTTGATGGTGTAAGTTTGTTTTCTTGTTGAAATGGGCTAAGTTTGGATGTTTCAGATGTCCTTGAAAATGACCCAAACTAATAATAGTAACATACAGCGTCATATAAATCCTCATATTGGAGGACACTGACCGAAGCGTCAAAACAAATTTCCCCTTTTCTTTAAACTGTCTTTAGACAATAGGACACTTTAATCAAAGTGTCAAACCAATCGATATTCTCATATATTTGGGTTTAAATGTAGAGCATTTGGAGATGATTTTATCCATCTGTACGTCTGTGCTTTCTAGAGCACAAAAAAACATGTTCAGCACTAGTAAAATTTAGCCTCAACATTAAGAGTTCCTAGTACACTAAGATTCTACCAGAGATTAAGGGGAGGAAGACAGTGAGGGTCTCAACAGTTCTGACTCTCAGGGGAAGTTTGTTCCACCACTTCAGTGCCAAAGCTAAGAAAAGTAGTAGTACAGTCTAAAGCTTGTAGAATGTGGTCCCCAAAGTAAATTTCCTCAGGAATTGGTTTAATATCAGAAACCACCGGACCGGTGGTTGGGGACCCCTGATGTAGCTGGACTGCTTTTGTCATTTTTAAAAATTAGAACTCAGAACATATTGGTAAAATATTATTTAAAAAAATAAAACCCATCTAGACAGACTAAAACCTGTTTGGTCTTTTCTCCGCTTGCCGCTCTTTTACTTGGTGCATCACTGCTTGACCGCTCCCTTGGCCCCCTCCCTGCCCGATTTCACGACACACTCCTGAATGTACTCTCATTATTTTTTCTATGTGTTTTTAAAACCTTAAAATAAAAGAAATGTATTTTTAGAACCCCAGCAGCAGTTCATTTGTTGTTATAGTGAGGGTGTGCAATTGCAATAAAGAGCTGTATTTTCTGTGAAAACCAACTTTGAATTTTTTTTTAAAAGAGTGGTGACAAGATATTTACATTACAAATTCAAAACCATTATCTTTTAGGCCTTTCATACTTTTCAGCAATTTCAAAGCAAAATAAAATGTATTGAAAATGCAGTTTAAAATATGCACATTTGACAGAATTTCTCTGCTCTGTCTGTGAACTACAAGTGAAAAATGGTCAAAGAATATGTGAGAGCACTGTTTCATGGTGTCTAAGTGAGGTAGACCTATGGGGTTAAAGACAGCGAGCAGTCTCCCAGGCAGTCACCCTGTGGCATCACCCAACAAAGCACTGCTTGGGCTATTAGTCCAGTATTCCAGCCATGGATTTTAAACCTTCTTTTTCTTTTTTTTTTTCTTTTTCTTTTCTTCTCGTGGAGTTTTGTGTTTTCTTTTTCTCTTTCTTTGGGGAGCAGTGGGACTTGCATGTAAAGACATTTGCGACTCAATGCAATTTCTGCGCGCTCCCGTGTTCCTGGCCTCGCGTCTCTTCCCACTGAGTCCATTACAGGAACGGGTGAGCAGGTGTGCATGGTAAACAGGTTCCTCTAGGCACTTGTGGACCATGCTCTCTAGGCAGAATGTAGATTGAAGCAGACATCAATAAATAATTATGGGTCTTGAGACTTTTAAATAGGAATCTATGCAGTGTGAAACGCCGTTTAATCGAGTAACTTTTGACACTGTATCCATCATTGTAAAAGCTGCACACATCGGCAGAAAAGCACTGGCCTGTTCCTGCTCTGAGGATTGCAAGTCGTTTGGCTCTCTGTCTCAGCGCGGGGCATTCGGTGATATTTAAATTCATCAATTCAGTTGAATTTCCTGGCTGTCTCTGGGAGCAGTGCAGCAAAACTAGAGAAAATCAAGCATACTGCATAATCATAGTGAAGTAATAAAAAGGAGGGTGGGCTTCAAATTGATACGTTGTGGACTAATTTAATGAAGCCTGAATTCAAATGCTGAGAAGTTTGGTCGCTTTGCAACATTTCCATTCAGCGGTAATCATATCAGAAGCGATTGGTATTATTTGCAGAAGAGTACACAAACAGCAAATTTGTGCTCCATCTGCTTTTATTCTGTTCCTCGTTATGAGTGCATATCAATGAGCAGAAAGCAAAAGGATTTCATATTCACCACTGTATCATCGAGAGTCAACAACCGACACGTACGTCCCTGAAACAAATATGATTACGGCGCACAATAGGACGATGTTCGCCTCGGAAAATAACCAATAATTCAGACACACAAACGCGTGCTGAAGGGGCATAACTTGCCGTGATGTAGTTAGACTCGTTTCCAATCTTTTGGTCTTATAGGATCAGTTACAAACTTTGATGACTCACTTCGCATCACGCTGAAGGGGGAAGACTCTCGGGACTCGACTTCAATTCAGCCATTTACCAAAATATAAAGCATTTCTGAGGCTACGACCCATTGTAGATGGAATTGGTTGATGTGCTTGGGCCTGGTTTTATTGATTTGTAATACTCTCCACTTGCAAGGTTTATGGGGGCCCGAGTGAAAACGTCCCCCAGACCATAGTGGCTCAAGTCCTGCTGCTTATGGATGAAGCAGCTTTATAAGGTGTCACTTTGCGAACAAAAGACTGTAAATAAAAGTCAAAGACAAATCGGTTAAATCAAAGCTTGCCGGGGATCTTCCTAAGATTTGCAAATGACCTCAGGGACATCAGTCTGTAACAAATGTATTATTTATTTATTTTGTTTTTCTCACACTGTTAAAATGAAAACCAAAGCTTTCAGTTGTGCTTTACTCCTCATATCCACCCTTTACGGCTCCCCCCATTAGCACAAATAACAAATGAAAAATGCGGGACTGTCCTCATCTTTATGAAGGTATGGACCCTTAATCTATTAAATGTAAATGAGGTTCTGCTGAAAGCAGAAGACGAATTAATTTTGTGAGCTGAGATCAAGCAAAGTGCTCTGAGTTTCATATCAGTTCTGGTCTTTGAAACCAAATAAAACGAATCCAAATAGAGCCCTTGACATGTTAATTCATTTGGATTACTACACAACCAAGAAGGTCTAAAATTCAAGTAATTTACCAGCAGCAGCTTATCTTGCTCTTTACTGTTTACTTGTAGTGCCCAGACTGTGCTACAATATTTTCTAAATACAAGTCTTAACTATATTTGAGCACCTTCACCTTTTTTATCATTAAATAAAAGAAATAAACCAGAAATAACTATGAACTGGGACATTAATCTGCTATCAACAAAGTTTTCTGTATTCATATATACAGATTTTCATCTAAAAAGGTTTATCTGTAATAAAGGGCTTGAGATTTATCAGCCCTCACTGGTACAAATTTAAACTGTTGTACATTTTACCGAATGTTATTGTAAAACATGTGTAGGGAAAGAGCAAAATGGCTTTAAAGCAAAAAAAAGCCGTCTTTTAAACAACTTATTAAAAACTAACAAAACTACAGGCAATACTCACCTCATTACACCCCCATCATTACAATATTCAGAGATAGGCTAATCAAGTCTGCATAGTTTCCCAATATGCTTTGCAATTAACAGCTAATTATTTTAAAACCAAACACATTAACCTTTTTCACAAGAAGCTTGACCTGTATTCCCTAGGATGCAACATATTTACTGGTGTATTTAAAGATTGTTTCCATTTCTTACAGTATGTGAATGATCTGATTTAGATATTTCTCTTGGCTTTTCTATTGGTCTCACCGCCTTAACACACATCAATTGCACATTGAGTTTGCATGGTTTTGCTTACGATTAACCTCATGCAGAGATCATATCTGAATGACGATTAGATGATTGCTGTGCAGCTGACCAACATTACACAGATCCGGAGCAATAATAACTCAAAGAAACTGCTTTATAGATCGATCTGACCCTCAATTCCCTGATCCCTCCCTCCTTCTTAACTGCCAAAAAGCCACTTCTGATTGAATCAAGGGTATTGGCAGCTTTCACATTAAGGCATCTCAAATGCATTGTTGTTGAAGCAGGCCCGAGTCTACAGCTCAATCAATCTAGGTGAGAATCACATTGGCCTTCTAAACAAAAACTGCTCGGAGAGATTTTTGGGCCATGGGTGTCACCAACCTGATTTCCACCAGTGCCCTCTGATCTGAAGTGTCACAGGCCAGGGTGACACAGGGAGGTCACAACAAATCAATAGCCAGTTCTAGGGTCACTTCACCTTGTATAAAACAGAGACATTATATATTTATTCGTATAACAGCTCAAGTTATCCTTCTGCCACTCTAGCTGAACCCCACCAGGCTAATGAGATGTCAATCTCGAGAAAGCATTAAGCTTGACGTGACTAACCAGAGAAACGGAGACGTTAATTTGTCAAACTTTACATTACCAACCCGTTTAGCACAGCATGTAGTTTCATCCTCAAATGAAAACAAGTGCATTACACAGTGATCAGAAGATACATGTTTAAAGTATGATAAAGCCATGTGGGATTGGTTTCACTATCAAACTAGATAATAAAACCTATAGCTGCTGGAGCTAATCCCAACACTGCAAAACAATAACTAAATGTAGTTATTGTTTATATAATTATAAAATATTCTTGATATTGTTCAGTTGTATATAGATTTATAACAATGTATCAACTTAAAACAATTATGATTATTAAATGTGATAATAAAATATAATAGAATGTCATTCATAATCAGACATATTACTATTTTTGATCATTTATTTTATTACAAAATGTTGTTATTGTCATTATTATTGTTTTTGTAAGCAATAATAAAATAATAACAATAAAATGCTATATATATTTTTTTTTAATAGATAATAGGCAAAGTACTAAAGCTGCCAGTGCTGGCTATCTTTCAACAGCACAAATGATTTACACTCATCAGCTCTATGACTGTGTGCTGCTAAACGTCTTTAATTATTTCCATAGAAGTGTCATAATGTATTTGCCTCACATGGTGATATATCACCCTGCCACAAAAACATATTTCTCGTCTTCTTTGGCTGGTTTTGTACCGCTGTGGGTGGAGGGGGGTTGCACACCTACACACAAGTCCACCCCCACCCTGGAACTCCCCCCTACCCCGCGACTAAGGCTGCTGCTTTGGTAAATGGGGAGTTAAACAGATATATCCAAGCGTAAAATCTAAAAGTGTCCCCAGTGGGAGCCTGAGGGGTGTTGTTTGAAATCAACTACATATCAATTGACCGGCATAGAGCAGATCCTATGATAAATTCTTTTCTTTAGATGGCTATAAATTACATTCATTCTCTCTCTCTCTCTGTCTCTCTCTCTCTCTCTGTCTCTCTCTCCCTCTCTCTCTTTCTCTCTCTCTCGCTCTCTCCCTCTCTCTCTTACTCTCTCTCTCTCTCTCTCTGTCTTTCCAACCCATTCGTTTTCCCGCTTGACTCCCCCCCTTTTCTCTATCTTTCATCCTATCCACCACAAACTATACCTTTAATGTTGTCCCCTGAGGGTTTTCTGCTGCAAACTACAATTGAGTCAAAACGATGTTCAAAGGGATATTTTCATAGCTTGAGTGACAATATTAGCCTTGTGTGTGTGTGTTTGTGAGAGAGAGCGAGTGAAGCTCCTTCACGTCTCCACTAAATCTGGTCCTCCCGGTCTCCTCCCCCTCACGGCCGTCCCGGCTCAATACTCTGCATGTAATCCAGCAGTTCATTATCTCAGTGTTTTCTGTAAGTACAAGCTTAGATTGAATTACTATAGGCTCTATTGTCTATTTGGAATTCTCCTTCCATGGTGCTCTGGTAATGAATGGGCAATTTGCTAGATCTTTGTGAAGGCTTCTTCTGCGCATCAGTCACTTAATTACTCCCACACTGCTGGCCATGCGTTTATTACGGCGCTGCTGCAGACCGGTCGAGGCCCAGTGCGCAGGGCGAAAGTGCTCTGAGGCTTGGGGTTTTAGGATAATCCTGATAATTCCTGACACAGGTACTGCATGGCTAGGAGCAAAGCTAACACACTGCTGAACTGTGAAAACATCTCTGAACTGTTTCTCCATTCAGCCCATCCTAAGAAATACGGAAGACAAGGGCTACTGCATGAAGAAAAAAAAACATACATTTCTAAATGTTTTATTCCTCTTCTTCATCATGAAGAACAAAGAGCTTTTTTTTTTTTTAATTGAACTACATCAAGGATGGGTCATTATTTTTGAATAATGTAAATAGAAAAAAAAAATCTAATAGTTTATGTAACTATAATCTTTGCTTTAAAAGTGCATTTTGCCTTATTTTGAACATTGCGTTATTGCATGTAATGTGTTATTACCAGTGGAAGATAGCTGGAGGGAAATATTCAAACAAATCTCAGTGATTATCGAATAGTATTTTGCTTGAAATTTCCATTCCTATTTATATAAAGGTCTATTTACAAACAAAAAAATCAGTGTGTGCAGTTACAGACTTAACAATGAAGTGGGGATTGTGAAAAATGACCTTAAATAATGGGAAACATTTTAAATGCTTATAAGAAAACCTGAAACCTATTTTGTAAAGTGATGCTCAAATCCACAATGCCAGGGACAGACAGGGTTCTAAGCACGATGCTATAGAAACCCATTTTCAGTTCACTGAAGAGCCCCTCAGTGGATGTTTATTTTATAAATCAGACATTAATGTGAGGAACCCTATCAAAGCACTTCCATATAATGTAAAGGTTCTTAGAATAAACCTTAAACAGTTAAAGAACCAGTTGTTTCAACCGCACATATTTAGGCATCACTCAAAAAGCATTTGCACCTTATTAGAAGAATGTAAAGTTTAGATTCAGGATTAGGTTACACAGGATCTGTTACATTTAACCTAAAGCTGAGCTACATTACATGTTTTTATGCTAAATATTAGTTATATCAGCGTCTAAAGAGGACCCGCAAACTATTACAAAAACAGCTCAGGCACAGGAAATACCCACACACCATATATCACGTTTTGCCTCAGTGGCACCTCAGGCAGAACACAGGACAGCCCTGATCTAACCTAAGAGCAAGGTAACAACTGCCATAACACAAAGACATGAACCGGGCCAATACCAGTCCAACCGTACCTCCTCTACCCTCTCCTCCTGCTCCTCCCCCCTCTGAGACAGAACACAATACTGCTCTCCATAGTCCCCCCCCATTTAGTACTCAGACCTACAGCCTGATGGGGCTCAGCAGGGTAGCCTGCAAATGGGAGAGCAAGTCAGATAGAGAGAGAGAGAAAGAAACAGAGATGCTTAGCCTCAGGCCAAACTGTGCTCAACCCCCTCAGACCTGACCCGTGCTTTCAGTGGCCAACGTCTGAATGAGGAGAGAGCCGCAGCCGCTGCTTCCCTTCGCACAGCAACAACCAGGGGATTTGGAAATCTGGCAGGTTAACTGGAAAATCTCCATATGATCCAAATGTGATTCAAAAACCCCCATCCAAACAGCGCCGTACCGTTCACCAATAATTTCCACTGGGGTTTCAATGCCCTCTAAATAGGAATAATATTGTTATGATATTGTTATTGTATGTAAGGGTATCTGTGTCACAATTTTACAATACAGAACATAATTATTCTAGGTATGTCACACAGATCAGGCCTCGCATTGGGCCAATATCAGAAAAATAGCGGTGGAAAAATAGTGGAAATCACAGGTTAAAAATAACAATTTGGATACAATATTTAAAAAATCCAGCCAGACACAGCATGCACTCAAACAGTCATGTTATTTACATTACATTCTGTTTGGTAGAGTGTTTAAGTAGTTTAAGTACAGATAGCCTACTTGAAGTGAAGTGTTTCAGTCAATAATAGTCCATTTCAAGGCCTAGTGTCATTCAATCTTTCAAAGGAGAAGTGCAAAAAGACAGAGGTATACTTTAATAAGGGCTAATTCTGTTGTTTCATCTGATTATTTCATAAATACCTTGACCTTCACTGCAATTGGTTTCACTTTCATTTGGGACTAGTAAACACAAATGCATGAATACAACTTACCTATCAGTCCACAATGTGTGCTTTCTAATCCAAATATTGATCTGAAAAATAAAATGTGCTTCATCTAACAGAACAGGAAGCCTCATGCACACTTTATAATGTGATATAAATAATGCTGAAACATTTCAGTAAACTTACACACTGATACATCTCAGTACTTACTTTACAGTAATTTAATTTACTCAATAAATAAATACTCAAGGTTTCAATATCGATATCAGATCAGGAAAAAGAAAGTGGCAGCAGTCATCTTTATGAAACACTAATATTAATACACTACAAGTATAATTTCACAGGAAATTATGTAGCTCAATCCAAGCATGTGGCTCTAGCTATGACAGTTATTATAAATTTTAAAAACAAAAATTTTGTGCCGAAACAATTGGGCAGTTGCCAATGTCTCTTGTTGTAGCTGCAGGATTCAATAAAACTAATAATTAAAAATAATAATTTAGAAATAATAATATTAAGAGAAAGAATAAAACGAATGATAATAATAATAATAATCAACATCAGCATCATCATCACCGCCATCACAACATTGTCAAAAATTAGGTTTAACAATATTCTGACTGTGCATTTTCTGTTGTTTCTGGAACACTTTGCAGTATTCGATGAAAGCTTGATTTTAATGCATTTTGTCCTACTGTCAGATGTGTGTTATGCCCTCAGTGTGCAAGCTAAACACCGGTATTAATCTCTACAGCATGAATCAGCAGCAGAGGCCCAGTACGAGCCACCTAAACCCATTAAGCAGCAATTAGTCACAGTTAAATACACTGCTTTAACAGTCATCTGTTTCACTGGGCACAGATTAGCTCTGACAGCGAGAGCTGCAGATGATGGATGAGTGAGAGGGGAGAGGTTCATGTTAAAGCAATTTTACATGAACGGTGATCATCAACTACATGTACTAGATGAACAGGCTGAAAAGGCATCTGTTCAGCTCAGCTCCTCAGTGTGTACTAACCCACACAAAACGGGGAAAATAGTTTGTTGCATTTATATTATACAACAGTTAAATCTGACCTGACTATTTCATGAAATGATAAAGTATTCAGACCATGCAGTTACATTTGACAATGTTAATCATTTTAAGTGTCTTAAATGTACTTTAACATATGCCTACCAAAACTGAAGGAGACGAAACTGTCCCTTGATTTGGTTTTGGGGTAACACTATTAATGTTAGCTTCTATCATAGTGACATTTGTTTTAATTATCATTAGAATGAATGTAATATTGTTTTGTATTTTTCATCTTTGTTGCTACTGTGAAAACACATACACACATACACCAAACAGTAACAACATGAAAACCACCCACCTAGGTCCCCCTCAGGCCACCAAAATAGCTCTGACCCACCAAGGCTCAGGCTTCTAGATGACCCCGACACAAGAAGGTGTGCTCTGGTATCTGTAGCAAGACGTTACCAACAGATCATGTAAGTTTTGAGGTGGGGTTCAGGATCAGTCTAGTTCATCCAGTACATTCCCCAGATTAATTTAGATCTGAGTAATCTGCAGATCAATTCAGTGTGGCAGATCAGATATACTGCAAAAGCCACTTCTATTGGGGAACGTCATAGCCATGAAAGAGTGAACTTGATTGGCAGCAATGTTTAGGTAGGTGACACCTAACACCAATATAAATGCCAGCATCGGCCGTCAATATGATATAAAGCCAAATTTGATTCGTCCGAATAGTACATCAACTTCCTATTGCTCTATGGTCCAGTTATGATGCTTATAAGCCCATTGTGCATGCTTTTACAGGTAAACATGTGTCAGCATGGGAACTCTGACTGTTGTGCAGCTACATACCCCCCTAGAAACTGCACTGTGTGATCTGACACCTTTCTATGACAGAAAATAAAGTTTTGCAGCAATTTGTGCTTCAGTAGCTCTTCTGAGAGTTCACACACATAAACTGTACATACATTTTGCCACTTTAGACACAAATATGTGTGTGTGTGTGTGTGTGTCCATGTCCATGCATTGGTGTGTATGTTCATATATATTGTATTTGATCTGTTTTCTGTTTAATGTTTGGGGCTTCTTGAGTATGTGTGCGAGGAAACATTGACTTCTAATCCTAAAGAATTATTCTCAAAATGTAACAAATTCTTACATTAGTGTGAATTGAAATTCAGTCTCACATTACAGTCTAACCACAGAATTTCACTGCTAATTTCTCTGACAGGTTGGAAACAAGTGCTTGTCCTTGTGCCACATGTTTAAAAAGGAGTAATTTGAGGTAAATTGTTGCTTGGCAGGACGTCATCTACAGAGCCCTCATGCCAGGGGAACGTGTGTGATGTATGTGTGCCTCATGGATTCCTACAAAGCAGAGTATGGCCCCTTCCACCCATCCTCAGATTCCAGCAAATTGTCTAAGCCAAGCTGCCAATTAACCCCAGGTCCCTCGCCGGTGGAGGAGGAAGGGGTGGGGGGAACTCGCTGTTAGGTTAATTGCTTCATGTTACAGCATCACAATGTGAGCAGAGCACTACTAGCCAGGGGAATCTCATCGGAACACAGGCCTTTGCACACACACACACACACACACACACACAGGTGGATACTGTCAGCTTTATACTGGACCTTCTTTCAGGACCTTACTTTACTGTTTAAAAGTCTTCAGGCTTTTAAAAAATGTTTAAAACTTTTGTAGTTAAAAAATATTAGAATGAGCATAGATATACATCAGTGCAGTAAAAAGGAAAACAAATATTTAAAATAAAGGTACTAATGGTAAGATTGCAGCTTTGGTTTTTATTCTAATCTGGCAGATTATAAAAATTCAGTAAATATCTGCTTTTAATTATTTAGGGCTTGAGGAATGCACTGAAACTGAGTGCTTATTGCTAAAGTCCTCCAGAATTGGGAAGCTGTCAACAGTTATCTTGAAATAAAACTGCAAGTTGTCAAAAATGACAAAATATTGCACAGAAATCACTTGCCCAGATATTTAGCTTTAATGATTACCATTTCACAAATTAAATATCCTAAGTAAAAAACAAGAAAAGGAACATTTAAACTCCAATTCTGGTTTCCCCACATAACTGATCAAATGTTTCAGTATACGTTTTAGTGGCCTCAGGTGTCCATCTCAGATGAATTGCTGTCTCACTAGCTGACCTTTGCCCTCAAAATTCGAAGCGATACCAAGATGGACCTCCTTGGCTGACATCCTGACTTGATTCTTTCACAGTCTGTGCTGATGGCTAATTCATGACTGGAGAAAGCGATATTTTAGAGCAAGGTGGCGTTGTAATTACACTCCAACCACATAGTAAAACTCTCCCTTTCCTTCTCTTTCTTGTCCACATTCTCACATGCCGCACTAAAACCTGATGCCAGCAGCAGCTGAAACTAGATCCCGCTCTATCAGATGTGTCGTAGTTGGATGACAGTCTTCGGAATGATGGAAGTCGGCCGTTTTGACAGGCTGAGTTTGAAGGGTTGCTGTTTGCAATGCAGGCATGAAGTAAGAAACCCGGGCAGGCCAGAGGTGGACGGCTATCCATTGACTGCCATCAGACTGCCAGATGGCAGAGCTACGAGACTGATGGCCTACACTGCATTATTTGAATGGCAGTGACTGGAAAGATGGCCGCAGTGTGTGCACCAAGGCTGCACATTCTTTGCAGTGATGACAGATGCAGACGGTGTTTACCGTGGCCTTGCTAGCTGAGTGTCAGTGTGTAATGTGAACACAGAGCTGACCTGATGTCTGGCCGATGAATAAGTAACGATGAACTCTCTCAGGTTGCCTGTCAGAATCATCTATGAGGGGCCTTCAGCAGACACATCAACCCGTAACATGCAAAGAAACCTAGTTAACTGCAATGTTGGCCTGGATGCTAACAACAACTTGCCCTGTCCTATAGAACTGCCTAAAGTTTGTTCAGAAACCCAGCTTTTGGAGGATGACCCTTTACATCATTGGTATCCCATTTTTAGTCAAGCACACACTCACCTGAATAGTGTGAGAAAAGTGAATAATTAAACAAGTGTGTGTCAAAGAATGTGATCGCAGATGTGTGCAGCACTGTCAGTCACGTGACCTAACGTCTACCGCAGGTCCAGCTCAAGGTCAACAAGGGGAGGGAAATTTCCATTTGGAGAGCATTTTTAATGTCACACTGTGACGTACAGTATCATGTTCTGGCACATCTCCATCCTCCAATGCTTCAACCGCTCATTTTGAACGTAATAACAAGGTTAATCCGCGAGCCATATGTCGCAACATTAAAACCGTACATTCAATTAAACTAAAAGTACGCATTATGACTGCAAAATCTGGACCACATGAGAAGGAGAGAAAAGCTTTAAGAATTAAGGACACATTATTACATTTTCTCTGTCACAACACAGGATATTGAACAACATATATGAATTAATGAAATGCAAGATAAATGCAATCCTCTATGTGCTATTCCATGTTGGCTTTTATCTTATTGCTATTTTTACCTCACGGTTTTCTCCATTAATATTTTGCCCAGATGTATAAATGTGATGCTAAACTTATGTGTATGACCTGAGCAGATTTTTACAGACTTAAAATCAGTTTTTAAAGGCCATTGTTTCCAAAGGGTTGGGGTGGCCAAAGAATACTGATGAAAAAACTAAACTACTTATCATAATTTTACATATGTTTGTTATTACATTGCATACTATTTAATGTAGTGCATCCATATGGTGTGTTAATTATCAGGCTGAAGCCCAGTTGCTTGCATGTGGTATACTGATATGCAGACTGTATTCAAATTCAGCATTAATAAAGTCATTTGTATCACTTGCATAGTAATTATGAGTTTTCTGCCTGGATGTTGTGTATTAGAATGACTGCTTTATCACTATCATTTTAGTTTATTTTTTAAATGAACTTCACCCTCATGCAAGTCTCCTCTGAGGGGGAACCTTGCTGATAAAATGTATTGAGGTTTTTGCTATAATTTGTGTGGTTTAAAATAAGACAAAACGTCTAAATAGTAAACTGATAAAACATAGACCTAGGTAACAAATAAATACTCAAGTATTTCTCTATTCATACATATAAAACTACAGAGGTACAAAAGTGTATAAAATGCTGATTTGATCAATTACAATGTGTTTGTTTAAGTGTGGCCTCTTTTAATCAGGGTCAGACACAGAATTCTAATATTGGTCAATCTCTCATTGATATACTGCTTTGAATAATCTCGTGCATCAGTGGACTGCACATTAATAAAATGTTAGATAACCAAAATTGCTTTCTTTCAGTTCCATTTTTTATTATACAGTATTTAGTAAATGGCCTGGGTCATCTCTACAGTCTCTCCCAAAGCGGCTGACCCAGGGACTGGTGGGAGTGTAAGTGGGTGGGCCAGCATGTCACACTCACTCAGACATCGTCTGCGTGTGTACACAGCCAGCGACACCCTGCCCTGTTATTAAGCATATGTAAACCGATCCACTGGCCCAGAGGGGTGGGCCGACACGCCACATATGTGTGTCAGTGTGTGCTGGGGTCACAGGCAGAGTAATTAATTTCCATGCATCTCATTGCCAGGATTGCTTACTGATCCTGTGTGTGAGATCAGAGATGTCAGCAGGTAAATTGAGTCAGAGGCCCTGGCCCTTTTCCAGCCACTCGCCCAATTTCCCCCACCCTCCCTCTGACAAGCAGAGGCAGCCAGCGGGGCAGGGGGGCCGCTCCACGGGCCTCACTCTGACGGACAGGGGGAATTGGCCCAATAAATTGCGCTGTGTAAAAAGCAGTGTCTTGTTCATTAAAACACAGTGAATCTCTATTGCTATTCATTAGGAGGCTGCCTCACCAGACAAGATGTTTAATCTAGAGAGCACGCACCTCACCTCAGCCTGGCCGGCCAGGCGGACAACACCGTTCCTCAGAAAAAGAGATTCTTATTTATTAACACAAGGTGACAGGTACTGAATAAGTTGTTGTTGTCCTCTTTTTCCCGCTCTCAACTCTCTTTCCTCAGGCAGAAAATTGCAGGCTTTGCTTATGAAGGGGAGAGATTTTAGGGAAGCCTGTCTTTCTAAACTAAAGTTGACAGTGCCCTGCTGGGTCAAGTAAACTGTCTGTAGAAATTAGCATATAAAAACCATGCAGGAAAAGAGAGCTTCTGTCCTGCAATAATATTGCAAAATAATATCTTAGCCGAAACGTCCCTGTGCATTATTCAGATTGAAATGCTTTTTTCATTTCTTTTATCTACTTAATAATACAACCATTAAGAAAAATCCCATAACATTCAAAAACAGAACCAATTAATTAAACATCCACCCAAAGGTGTTCTTACTAAATCTATAAAAAATAAATTATTTTCTCCTATTTGTCCAATTTTCTTGCTAATGTTTTGTTTTGATTAATTAATGTTTGTCGTTTTTTGTGCTGTTATATTTCGAAGGGAAACAGACATTTCACATCATGTTTATTGTTATTGACATGAAATCGGTCCATCTATATTCTTTATAAACACTCATTGATTTTCATTGATTTAAGATGAGGGCATTAACTGTGACATTTATGCAATATTTATTCTAAGAATCATTATTACAGTATTTTGATGGTCAAAGGAATGTGTTTTGTCCCAATATTTACTGAAGTAGCTTTAAAGTAAAATGGGATTCAACTGAAAACAAAGAAAAATATGAGATTTTCCAGCTTTTGTGTCAATAGATTTGAGTCTGTCTAATTATACTGGTTTTCTTATTTATTTCCAAATCTATTTATTAAATAATTTTATTAAACATTAGTACCTTTTAACACACTCAGCCAGGCTCGTTAAAGGACACTTTAAGCCTTGTTGAAACGTGCATTTTGTGGTTTTAAATGTATAAAGTGGTTCATAAGCAAAACCCGAAAAACAGGCCCAGAGGGATTTCTGCTGTGTTTCATAATACGGAGGGACTCAACACTTTCTAGAATAACATGCAGAACCCAACTGCTGAACAAATATGGAACATTCTACCATACAGGCAATAAATACCTATTATCTTGTTGTTAAAGGCACAGCAGAGTAACACAGTAAAATCTCAACAACAAAAAAATAATAATAAGCCTTTGCACCTATTTCTCAAAAGCACTACAATATTACTAATTAAAAATGTCACATTTCATTTTTATTAAGGTTTTAAATGTAAACATAGGGCATAAATCCAGCAAGCTAACAAGCAGAAAGTAAAAGCCACATGCAAAAAGCTGTTTCGTCCTCATACACACACACACACACAGAGACCCACACACACAATCTGCTTCTCTGTATCACCATGCAATTCCTGACAGTGTCTCAAGTAGCAAAGACAAAGAAGGGAAGCATAAAAAATAAAATAGAGAGAAGAAAAGTGGCTGCAAGAAAAAAAAATCAACATCAAAAACAATTTTTGAAGCACAAGTCCCATTGTGTGCGGTCTTGGACTCGTCAGAAAAATGGAGTGTATTCCCTGGGCCTGAACCTACTACAAGGATTCCATCCATTTTCTGCCTCCAATCAATATTTATGAACCCCTGAGGATTTGTGGCATAAAGCACATAAACAATCAGCGTAGTAGATGGGCAGCAACATCCACAGCTCATACTAGGCTGAAGAACACTCAGCTAGCCCTAACCACTTCATTCAAATGAGAGAGGCCTCCATTAGAATTGGCATCTCCATCTACAGATGCATAAACACAATGGGTCTCTACAGCTCCTAATAGTGGGAACGGAAGCAGGGTGGGGCGTTCCATCACCGCTGCTGGAGTTTGGGGACAAGACGCCGGCTGCCAAGACTTATATGCAAAGTGTACTCACTTAAATGACTGAAAGTGGGACATGAATAATTAAGGACAGGTTTTCAAGACTGTTAATGGGACATTGTAATCATTGTAATTTCCACTGAGCCCAGAGCCAATATGACCAAGTCCTAATAAACTATCTATTTTTTTTTCTATATTTTAATATAAGTTTGTCAATCAAATCTCACGACTCAATCAGATCAAGAAATCTAGGGAATCTCGACCACTTCAAGGTCTTCGCCATGTTCCTCAAACCTTTCCTGATGTATGTTTGCAGTGTGACAGGGCACATCATCCTGCTGAAAGAAGTAATAGCCTTTAGGCTGTCCTGTCGCCACAAAGTGGAGTACTTGGTCTGCATGATGTCTATGTTGGTAGTTCGGGTTAAAGTAACATTCGCATGAATGCCAGGATCCACATTTTCCCAGCAGAACATTGCCCAGAGCATCACAGTCACCAGCCCACTTTCTTCCTATATTGCATCCTGATGCACATGCACCCATCTATCCACTTGATGTAAAATTAAATGTGATTTATCAAATTAAGCCAATCTTTCATTGCTACATTCCCCTTATTGGTCACATGCCGAACTTAGGCACTTTTAGAACTGGACTGGTATCAGCATGGACACATACAGTACGTTGTGCTGCACTGTGTATTCTGACTATGTCATAGCTCGAATTAACTTTTTTTAGAAATTTGTGCTGCAGTAACTCTTCTATGAGATTGACCAGACAGACTAACCTTCCCTTTCCACATGCATCAATTAGCCTTGGAGTCCGTGACCCATTCACTGGTTCACTGATCGTCCTTTCTTGGACCATTTTTGGTAGGTACTAAACACAGCTTACTTTGAACACTCCTTGAAATGTTATATATAAAATGTTACATTCTTATATATACTAAATATTTATAAAAATAATATGAATGAGGGAACGTACTTTTGATAACAGCTAATAATCACATTCAGTATAATGTATAATGTATTTTGTCCAGTGCCAGTAAAAAAAACACAACTGACACTCCAAAGTTCTCTTCACATGCTTAATTGATTAATTAACAATTAATTGTGTTTTTATCTCCAAAAGCGATATTTGTCTTGATCTGTCTCCTTTTTTGTTTTAGAGTGCACCTATCAGCTGTGCAGGTGAAAACATGGCATGTAATTAACATGTCATAATCAAAATGACTAAGTTTGACACATTGTAATCACTGCATGGAGATTAGCCTGTAGCCAGGGGCCATCCATGCGGCCTGTTTTAATATCATTTGCATAATGAAAGCCCAGCGACAGTAATAGCTTTCCTTTCTCTTATTATCATCTTATTTCACCCTGGGCAGAGAAGACTGCCACCGTGTTCTACCCATTACCTTGGAGAAACTGAGAGACAAAGTCATGCTCAACTCTACCACATGCCTTTCCCAAACTCACTCCTCCAGCCTGGCCTGCTCTTTTAGCATGAGCCATTTCTGTGGCTATTAAGATTGAAAAGAGCATGGCCTAACAAAGAACAATGGCTGTGTCCTTAGCAAGTCACCTTGATGAGGTGGGAGGGGCTAATGTGATGTCGAAATCTTAATACAACATTTGAATGTGGAGATATTTGGGAGGTAAAAAAATACATACATTTTTCACACAAGGGGTCTCTGGCATAATTCATGAAGGTCAATCAAAGGCTTTAAAGGGGATGCATATAAGAAAAGTCTGCAGCTTAATTTAATAATTAATAAATGGTGCATTTTTTTATTTAATATATTATATTTGTGCATTTAATATTATTATAGTGCACTCATCAATCCAGATCATTTCCAGCTTCTCTGGGGTTCTAGGTAATCTTTTTGGGCTAAAACAAATAAAAAATTATTCAGCTCAACCACAGAATTTCAAATAACATGTATCCTCTGCCATGTTAGCTCATCACAGAATGTTTTGTTTTAAACTCATTCATTTTTGCCTAAAAGTGGATATTGGTCTTTTCAATCATGGTGCTTTTCTTTTATAGCCATTGACTCGTTTATGAAAGTCAACACTCCTGTGATGAAAGAATTTGGAAATTTGTCCTGGTGTCACCTCATATTTATACCCTAGTGAAACTTAAAATCAAAGAAGACCAGTAGATATTTTGTCAATCTCCACAGTTATTATATATGGATGTATGGACAGATAAGTGAATGGTAAACTTTGATACTCCTTTGCGTAATGGATCAAACAAATTTCTTCCAAAATGAGTGACGACAATGTGAATTTCCATGACTTGGGCCTTTAACTGTTTAATGTTAGCCATTATCTGCAGTTTTATGATCAGCCTCCTCAATAGAATTATAAGCTTAACCATCACACAACACATTAAACAAACCTATTTCACAGCACACTACAAAACGTGTCCCAGATCAGCAACTAGGGAACTTTTTCTCCTGCGTGGGGACACAAAGTGACACTCCATCATGAGGTGTTCGGTATGTGACTCTTTTCATCACTGAATCCATGGCTCACTCTCATCCCCTGAGATTGCGGCAGAGTTGCCCAACAGAAGACAAATCTAGCAGGATTTAGTCCAAATCCAGGCCCTTCCTGTTTTCAAATCTACACAACTGTAATGCACTCAACCATTTTTTCTAAACATTAAGAATGAGCAGGAATGTGTTTTTCTAAATCATAAAACCTGAACACTTTTGTACACTTTAATTCATACATAAAGTCATGTGGAAATGTAAAGATAATCAATAAATATATATGTAGTGCTTTTCAAAGCTACTGGCAGCCTTTCTTAATATGTATGAAAAATGGCTGAGGAAAATTTACCTTAACTTTGTTAAATGTTGGCTTTATTCAGCAAATGAAGAAAAATAAGTGCGTTTTGAGTCCAATACCCTGAAAAAGGTCAGAGGTGATCATAAAATCAATTTGAGAACACAAAAGAAGGGATTTCCCACCATTCCTCAAAGCTGAATGTTGCCAGATCTTGAACTCCTCTTGTGCGATTTTTAATTTTATTGATTTTCTTGATTTTTGATACTCTAAAGTTTGTGGTCATTTTAGAAATATCTAAGCTTTGTTCATCACTCTGGACACATCTATTTCTCAGAAAAGGAAAAAAAGAGTGAATGTGTGTGTGTGTGTGTGTGTGTGTGAGAGAGAGAGAGAGACAGAGAGAGACAGAGAGAGGGAGAGAGAGAGAGAGAGACAGACAGAG
>JBBKCR010000034.1:2052690-2071898 GCA_037577295.1 Ladigesia roloffi | reverse complement strand
GGAGCCAGTTCTCACAAGGGAAATCCCCCCCCCCCCCCCCCCATCCCAACACTCCCCCCACCCTCCTCCTCCTCCTCGTGCCCCCTCCTCCTCTCCCCCTGGGGCAGGTACATCAATAACGCAGGCGGCTGGCCAGTCGGAAGACAGGACAGGGCCTGCACTGCCCTGGGGGCTCCCGCCGCGCGCCCCAACCATTACAGCCTGCCCATCCGTCATCACCCCGACCCCGCCTGGGGTCACCGCCACCCTCCGACCAGCAACGGGATGGGAGCGTCCAGGGCCTGCCTCTGCTCTCATATCACTCATATATAACACACTGCACTGTATGGTGTGCGTATCCAAGCCACACTGTAAAGCCAGTGTCATACAGAATGTAGGTGATGTGTTGGCATAACTTACACAGACGTTTGAAAAAGTTTGATCCCCCCCTGCACAAATGTATTGTTGATTTTCTTAGTATCCTCTATAGCGAACACATTTACAAAAAGGTATTTTAATCCAGATTTTTGTGATGTCTGCGTATTTAACTTTAGCAAAAAGTATAAAATACCAATGACATAATGTACAATGCCTCATTCATTTTGCACAGGGTTTTATTTTTTATAGTGCCATTAATAAGTGTGACAATGTGCTCATTGTACAGGATGTGTAACTTTTCTAACTTAGAAAATCAGTGTCATTTGCCCAGGTGGCCAATCTTTTGCACAGAATTTTACTACAAATAGAATCTTACTACACAGTAGTACTCCATTCACCAAAAACATGGCTGTATTAACCCTCCTTGGCCCAGCATGGCATATCGGCTTTTAAAATATATATATATATATATAAAGCACAGAGGTTTTCTTATAGCTTGTTTAACTATTACAAATGTATATTTTTATTTCATTCATGATATAAATTTTTTGAGATGCTTTTGTGTGACTTTTACATTGAATCAGGACATTCACTGACATGCACAACTTAAACATCAATAATTGTTCATCTATTACCCATGAATTTGAATTTTTCTTAGTTGTTATCTAATTATATAAAAATATGTTCCTATGAAAAGACATCATCTCAACACTATTATTCTTTGTATAAATCTATTTATTTCCATTTATATTTGCACCTGCGTTACCTTATTTACCACAGTTCTGTACTGCTTCTTAAAACAAGGCTGATAGTACTGATGCTGATCTTCACACTGCAACACTCAAGTTGATGCCTGCTAGACTCAGCTCAGTGGGCACTGCATTGCTAATTGAATGTAATGGCCTGTAACTGTTGTGCAAAGGCTTTTCTGGAGCGAGTACAAGCCCTGCTGCAGGCCAACGGCTAACAGCAAGCCAACAAGAGCAAGTTTTAGGCTGTAGAATAAGTTCAGTGCTGAACAGACATGGGTAAGCTTAAACTCTACATTCTATATTTCCCCTTTCATTTTAATTCCCAGTCCCTGTGAGGTCCATTGATAACATTTGTCTGGGTTCACATACCGAAAACATTAATAATTCAGTTTTACATGATCGTTATCCAACCACTGAACAACCATTAGAATTAATCAGGATAAGAGATGTATGTAAACGACCCCTGTTCTGACTGTGCTCTATTATGTCTTTTTGAAAAACCAGTTCAGTCTAAAATACCCATGTTCTCTATGTAAGCTGATTAATTAAAATTTACATTGGATGAATAGCCAGATATATAGTTGGGTCTTGTGACATCACATAAACAACACGTTCAATGTGAGATGCAGCACAGTTTCCACAAACTGCCTGTGTAGAATGTTCTACAGTTTTTATCTCACCATGAATGTAGCTGAACTGCCAAACAATGACAGTGTCAAAAACCACATAAGCAACTCTGTTAAAGTGTAGATAATAGAGAAGATAATATAAACCTCTATTAGTCCCACAAGTGGGAAATTTGCTTTGTCACGGTAGAAAGTGGACAGAACAAAGTTAGGAGCAGTAGAAATGATGAAAACATTAGAATAGAATAAAATACTAAATCATCAGAACAGTATATAATGTACAGTACAAGGTTTAGGGGGGAAATCATTTTTCACATAGGGCCAAGTATATTTGCATTGTTTATTTTTCTTAATAAATAAAATCATCACTTAAAAATGGCATTTTGTGTTTACTTGGGTTATCTTTGTCTAATATTTAAATTAGTTTGGAACATAACCTGGAACATTTAAGTGTGACAAATATGTATAATACTTTTTCACAGCATTGCTTATATATATGTAATCTAGATGTAAACTAAGTGTACAAATAATATGCATCTACAAAATGGCAAGCCGTTTTAACATTTAATAGCCAATAATAGTCAATATGTATCTCTGATATGCATAATTCAGATCTTCCTAGTAAAACATTACAGATATCCCAAAAAAAATTTTACTATGCAAAATGAACAATAGAGATATCTCAAGCGTTATTTTTCGTAGTACAAATGATGTCAGTTTCCCATTCAGGTCTAATGTGTTTTCACTTGTAGATTTCCAAAACGTCATTCTTCCTATTTACAATGAACATTAATATATCTGAAATACACTTCTTACTAGAAGAATCTTTCGTGTCAGATATCTTCAAAACTGATTTTACTAGTCATAATTCTTATTACAGATATCGAAAACACAAAAAGACTCTTCAGATATCTTGAATGTAATTATGACTAGTAAAAACTGTACTGAAGATATCTGAAACGAAAGTTTCTCCTAGTAAGAACTGTATTTCAGATATCTGTAAATTTCATTGTAAATAGGAAGAATGTTGTTTTGGATATCTACAAACCCAATAGACGCGAATGGGGAATGTGACATCTTTTGTGCTAGGTAGAATGAGGCTTGAGATATCTCTATTGTCCCTTGTAGATAGGAAGAACATCATTTTGGATATCTGTTAGGTTTATTTTTACTAGGAAGAACTAGGAAGAATTGAATTACGGATATCTGACCTACATATCCAGTCTGGCTATTACATGTTAAAATGGCCAGCCATAGCAGCCTGCCACTGAAGAAGATGCTCAGTGCTGTAAGAGTAGAACTGACCCTGTGAATGTATTAGAAAAATCAGATTTCAACAAATAAAAACAATCTAAAACTGGTGTTTGCTCTCCTACACGCTTGCCATTTGCTGCTCTTTCACTTATCCATCGTTTGGGGGCTCTCTGGACCCCCCTTGCACTTTGAGTAACTACGTTGAAAGTTCTCCCAGGCATGGGCGTCCCCACCATTCAATCTAAAGGGAATGTGTCCCCCTCACATTTCATAATTATTCGTTTGGACCCCCCACATTTAACATCAACACAGTTGAATTTTGAATCTTAAATCTTTTGCAAAAGAATCAATTCCATTAGAAATACATATAACACTGGAAATCTGCTCTGGGTTTGCCCCTACCCCTTAAAAGGGCCGAGCAACCCATCCAAACAATTGCTTTATTTGTTTAAAATATGTTTGGTTTAAGGAATAGGAAAATGCCATTCTGACTATGCATTGTGTTGGTGGAAGTTTTAGGAATTGCTGGTGAACACTTTAGGGATCTTCTAATTTGTTATTAACAGTAACTTAATCTGACCTACTGAGGGGTGTATTTCACATATTTGTGAAATGCAAGATGGGTAATGAAAAGAGACAATAATTATAGACCAAAACCCCAAAAAGCAGGTTTATACTGATCTGTTTCTGATCATTTGCACTTATAAAGCACACAATTACATTCTTTACTTTACTTTACTTGATGCAATATTTGTATTTTTTATATCTGGATATAAGAAGAGCATGTACAACTACATTGTACATGCTCTTCTTATATAGAAATATAGAATTTATATCTATATTTTTTTATAGTTCATATCTTTATTTTATTTATATGTGTATTCTTTGTGTGTTTTTGTATAATCTTGATCAATGTCTCACTGTATACATCTATATATATGTATAAACTGATTGATTTGACAATCAATTTATTTTCACATTTGAATTTTACTCTGAAATGGGGAACAGATGTTTGAACCCTTAATAATAATAATAATAATAATAATAGTAATAAATGCTCAAGTGCTCACTTCTAAATCAGAGCTTTGAAGAAGTAAGTGAATGGACATTTCCTTCTAAGGTTTATTAGGGTTACTATACTTACATTAGTCAAGAGTCTAATTTATACAACCAGTGGTGCTCCTCTTTCTCAAGTTCAAAAGAAAATGAATGAGATTAATTAGGGAAACATGAGCTGAGGTGCGTCCAACACATGGAAACCGGTTAATAAGCCATGGTCAAACAGGACCATTCTCACCGAGGGTGGGCCAAAGTGGTGCGGCCAACATTGAGCATGCCTCTAACTGCTCACAGAGTAATGGGAGGGTCCTTCAAAACCTGGGACCGGCTTTGGGTGTTTCAACCAACACCTTTTTTTTTCTTTTCCCACCCCCCCCCCCCCCCCTTTACCAACATTTCTTTCATCTCTCCTCCAATTCTCCAATGGTTCCACTTCCCCATTTGCTGAGGGGATGGCTCTCCTAAAGCCGAGAGAAAGAGGACAGAGAATTAAACAAACAAATACAAAGCTTCCTGAAGCAATGCTTAGAGGCACACATGGCTCCCTTTTTCATCTTCTCAATAGCCTCAGCCGCACAGATGCTAGATCAACAATCCAGCCTCGGCCTCTTCTGTTCTCTTTCTTCCTATAGAGACGCGGCATGGCTATATCAGCTCACGCTTCAGATCACCACTTCACTTGGAACTTCCTCCTTCCTCCTGACTTACCGTCTAATTAAATTGGCTGCTGTTTCTTCAGTACTAATGTTTTAACACAGAGGGCTACAGAACATATAAAAACTGCACAAAAAATGTTTTGTTCACCTGCTGTTATAAATGATAGTGTTGCAGACATTTGCAAAAAGCAAATGGGCGTTAACTAAAAATGTGTTCAGTAAGCATCAACACCAGCATCAGATGTTCTGGGTTTTGTGTTCACATAATGCAATGAAAGTAAATCATTTTAGTTAAAACAATGCAGGCCGATCTTTAACTTTCCTACACCAATAGGTTTTCACAGCTGACGTATGTGGTCGATTGAAACCGTTTTCAGTGCATTTGCTTGTGCTTAGAACAGGTTACCCAAGAACTAGAATATGCACTAAAAAACAGAGAACAACCATGTTGTCGATGCCAAGTTGTGATTATAAATGAATGTAAATAACAACAAATATATATATATATATATATATTTATAGATATTTTGGATCAAGTCTATTGGTCATTTCACCATTACATTTTGACAGCTGCTGACATTTTCAAATTATGTAAAAATGAAACATAAAAAAGAAAAAAGAAAAGACTGATTAGTGCTCATTTAACATCTGGAGAAGAGTGAATAACCAAATTTTATTTTTAGCAGTTCTCACACACATCTCCTTGCAGGGGCTTGGATGTCTGTTCAGTTTTGCTAGTTGAATAATCATTCAAAACACTAGTCCTCACTACCATATTTACAAATGACAAAACAAAACTGGAGCCAACAGTGGATCCATCTTTTTGAGGTGTGCATTGCAGATGTGTATTTGTTGTATAATCAGTCAGTTTTTGCCAATGCCTGTCTAATGAAAGGAAAATGCTGAAATCTTTAATAATCTGTGCATGGTGTCTTGCATGTGTCTTGTTTTGAGAGACAATCACTTTCTTGATTATGCCCAATATCTATCAATGCATCGTTTGCCTGTGGTAAATAATAATGAAATTTTAGTAGAAAGGCAAAGGCCCCCTAACATCATCATTGTTTTATCTATCTTTCTCTGCAACAGGCAATAAATCACCACTCTCTCTGCTCACCCTTGCAAACACACCACACAGAGAACTATCAGGCAATGCAAGCTTAAATCAAGCTCTGACCAAGATGGCTTTAAAGTATCGACAGAAAATCAATCTGAAATCAAAACTAAATTCAACAACCCCACCCACCACAACTGACAACTCCTCTTCTGACTGAGGCATGGATTTTGGACGGGGGAGGCGTTTCTGTGTATTTAAGGATCTGACGGCTCCCCCTTTCCCTTAATTGAGCTTCTCTGTTATTAATTTTACTGTTAAATACTCAAGGAAAATGCTTCTAAGCTGCTCTCATTAATAAGCCTCTCTCCTCCAAGTAGCCCGACTAGGTGAGCACCATCGGCGTGGCTAATTATTACCTTCGTATGCAAATGCCGTTAGTCATGCTTAAAGTGTACTTTTTCTCTTATTTAATTAATTAAAACAATCATCTATGAACTTTAAATTAGTCTAGTGTAAAATAATCTCTTTTTGTCATTTAATAATTAGCAGCCGGTAAAGCGGCTGTATTAATTGCATTTAGGCTGCCGCCCCGGGAGACGGACACGGAGGACGGGTCACTCCGACATCTCCAGAAATAGCAAATTCCCATGAATTGAGGCAGGGAAGAGAGAGAAAGAGAGAGAGGGGTGGAGAGAGAGAGAGAGATGGAGAGAGAGAGAGAGAGAGAGAGAGAGAGAGAGAGAGAAAGGGAGTAAAGAGAATCAACTCCTTTCTGCGTGCCATCTTTAAATTACCCCCGGGAATCGCAGGCAACCCTTAATTAGCCTAGCGCCGTGGTAAAATTGATTGAAATGCAGCACATCAATTATTAAGCGAAACAGTTTTTTTTATAACTCCCCCGCCCCACCCTGTAATTCTTTAGGTGGGAGTGGGGTGCGGTGAATGGCGAGGGTGTTACTTCTGAAAACAGCCCGCAATTGAGGGCTGCGTTTGAGGAAGGGTGGATCTTAAATGTGCCGCATCTCAGAGTCTTTTTCAGGCCCAAAATCTGCCTCTGTCTTCTCCCCAAACTCACTATGAGCAACAATAAGAGATCTACTGGAAGAGTCAAAATCCATTTTCTTCAATTATCATGGGTACGATGCCCCTAAAGCAACAATGTATCAAAACCACTATAGGATAAAACAAGATAAAACAATATTTAATTGATTGAGGAAATTATGGTAACCAGTAGTTTTTTTTCCAGGGATGATGCCAAAACCAATATTCATATGATCAATGTAATGGTCCTGGCAGACCAACATAAAATTATTATATTTTTTAAATATGTACAGTATAATGCTATTTTAAATGCAGTTTTATTAAAATGTAACATATACAAATTAGTAAAAGCTGATAAATTGCAGGGTTTTATGGATATAGGAAAGCCTTAATGCTGAACTAGACTCACTCACACCAGTTCAATATACCAGCATGATCACTATGGTCGTCTGCCATGCCGAGCTGGCCAGCTCACACTTACAGCATTTTTCCTTTCATAAATAGTCTTGTGCACCTTTTCCTTTAATACAAAATGTGTCAGAAATAGTTATTTTTTCCTTATTATTTCCTAAAACAACCTTTCAAAAGATTTAACTTTTTTTGTAAATGAGAGGTGTAGGTGTTAAGGAGTTTTTTAAAGTTCCTAAAAAATAAACATAAATTGGTTCTTTATGAAAATGTTCTTAATATCTAAACATAGCTCTAGAAACACATTTAATTTGCAAATATGTTCTTTTGCTTTTGGAAACACCTATTGCATCAAACATTTGTGATGTAAGTTTTAAAGTCAGAACATTATATCATTAGATGTTTAATGGGTTATGGCAATATTGGCACACACATTGGGTACTGCTGATGCTCAAAAAGTGCCAATATGGGCTCAATACATCATGCCATCATTAATTACAATGTCCACAATACAGGACAAAACAGTATATCACAAAGCAATCATAAACATTTAGCAGGTTATGACTTCATGGGCTACAAATAACCCTGGCCCCATCAGATCAGTTAAAAACCTTTAACAATTCACCAAAAGTCTCAGATCTCACTGGCCCACACTCTATCACTTGACCCCAGGGGTCAAATTAACAACTGGAGTATAAATTGTCACTTACTACTTTTTTTCAATGGCATCACATCCAGATCAAGATGAGGTTATAGCAACCACAAGCACTTCCTATTACTCATTTTGACCCTTCACATGGCTTTGGATCTCCAAGCTTGGCCACCTGAACTTCCATAAGACTGCTTCCAGTACCCTGTATCATAGGCAGTAAATAAATGAAATGCTATAAGTTAAATAAAATGCTAATTCAGTTAAGAATGCTAATAGAGCCAAAATGGTGTCACTGTAGAACTGTTTGTAATAAATGCCAGTCTGATTGGCAAGAAAAAGCTTTCATTGGGAAAACAGTAATAATCAGCTTAATTGCTTTAATTAACATGCCAATGAAGAGCACTGCAGAATCACAGCTTTCTGCCCCAGCTGTTGCCCCGAGTGGCCCATTTTGCCTCATGTGCTGCCAGCTACTGGCCCAGAAAGGAATGACATTGTGGACAGTCTTGCTTGCTCCAAGTTTACTCCAGCCTTGTGATGACCTTTGAAAATAAGCAACATAAAAAAACAGTGATTGGCGTCCTTTAAAGGTCACCATTTCAAAGGCATTGGCTTGCACAATCTATTTACATTTTGTCTAGGGCTACCTGAAGACTTACCTCCTGAAACAAATCCACCATGTCTAAAAATGTAGACCTTCTCTAAGGTCACTGCTTGGGCAACTACCTGACCCTTTAATGTCCTGTGAGTCCTGGTCATTGTCAGTGCTTACAGTGAGTGGAAAACTCATTTGGGCCTAATTAATTTTTCGCAGGGCTCCAGTGCTCCAGTTACCGCTCCAGACCTATGCCAAAGAACCAGGAAAAGGACTCCAGAAGACATCCAACACTTCACACTGGACAAGTCAGAGGGCATCACACAAAGGAATCTGAGGAACCCATTGTGGAACAATTGGGGTCAAGTATAGGTTAGGACGATGTTTTAATTAGGGGTCATAACTTATACATGATTGCTCTTCCTTATAGCCAAAAATGATAATAGGTTTCGTGTGAGTGATTCAGCCACGACAGAGGCCTTTGTCTAGGCTCAAGAAGGGTAAAATGTAAAGAAATTGTCCAGCTGCATTCACCTCATGTGGTGAGTTCAACATAGAGGACAACTTGTAGTTCTGCCCATACACCATACAGAACGAGGAATAAGTTAGTGGCCCCCTTCTTAATAGAGGAAAAGCATATAAAGTGGGATGTTTTTGATATCATGCATCAACAAAACATTTGGCAATGAGGTAGTTTTGTAAACCATCTTTCATAATACTGCTGAACAGGTTTTGGGAAATGTTACCCATCTATTCTCATCATGTCAGGTTTTTCCTCCCAATCGATAAAAAGGGAATAAAAAGGTCACATATTACTGCACAATAACACAAACTTCGTTCTGGCTGATGCTTTAGCAAATGTAATAAAGAAAAAAAGACTGAAAATACAGGGAACACTGTAGGACACTTCAGGCATTCTTATAATTATATATTCTTATATACTTATACTTCTTGTCTTCTTGGCATTGTGGATTTTTTGCTTTTTTGTAAACAAAAATTAATCATCCCTTAGATTCACACCCCAACCTACTTTGGATTTTCTGGATCAGATTTCTAAATGAATATTTAATAAGTAACCAAAAATCAGAAAGCAGTTGCCCAAACCACAGCCAAAATCTTGTAGACACTTGTAGACCCATAATAATATTACAGGAATTTGTACAGAATTACTGTAGGAATTATTAAAAATAAACAAGCAATTTCAGTGCAGGACACTATCCGAATATTACAGAGTACCATAAAAAAAGAATTACTGTATATACACCATATGGTAAAAAGGACACCAACAGGGACTTTAATGACATTGCATTCAAATACACATACTTTAATATGGAGTTGGTCTTGCTTCCACTCTTCTTGGAAATCTTTTCATAAGACTTTGGTGTTTCTGTGGGAATTTGTGCATATTCAGTCTGCGGAACATTTATGAGGTCAGTCTCTGATGTAGGACGAGAAGGCCTGGCTCACAATCTCTGTTCCAGTTCGTTCCAAACGTGCTGGATGGGGTTGAGGTCGAGGCTCTGTACGGGCCAGGCAAGTTCTTCCACAATGAACTCATCTAACCATGTCTTTATGGACTTCGCTTTGTTCACTGAGACACAGTCATGCTGGAATAGAAAAGGTTCTTCCCCAAACTGTATCCACTAAGTCAGAAGCATGATATTGTCTTGGTTTGCTGAAGCATTAATATTTCCCTTCACTGGCACAGACTAAACCCAGAAAAATCCCTATACTTTTGTCCATGTGTAGCATTGTAAAAAATAGTACGTGTGTGCAAGTAAAACATTATATTAGACATTTTTACATCAGCCTCATCATAATTTATGCTCCTTTTCCAAGAAACCTTCAGCAAGAGGCACACCATGATTACATTTCCTGTAAATATCCATTTGTTTGGGAAAAGTGTTCATGTTAACTGGTCATTAGGGATCAGTTCTCTCTGAATGCTGTCTAACCAGACAAGGACTAGGCGTGTCACATAAATTATGTAGGTTTACTTGCCTATAAAGTACAAACCCCTGCGTAGTAACAACTTCAGGGAAAAGTAGATATTAATATATGAGAGAATTTTAAATACTCGATGGTAAGTGAGCTTTTAGCAAACTGTTCACCACTCTAAGGAAAACATGACCAAATTCTGTTGAGGAATGAATATGTTGGAAATTGGCGCCACCTGGTGAGCATTTGCAGAATTACAACATGGAGAAAAAAGTGTTTGGACAAGTCTGATATAGCTCGTGTGCATGTGTATAAATGTTTAATATAAGTATTATCCAGGCTGAAAACATACCAAACCCGTGCAACAACTGGAGGAAAGTGGTAATTAATCATTAAAGACAGATTACAATTAATACACTATACAGAACGGGCAAAAGTATCAGAGCAAACCTGTTTTTTGGGATTTGGAATAGGCCCTCTAGTTCCAGTGAAGGACAAACACGATGATTCACCATACCAAGACATTTTGAACACCACCATGCTTTGTGGACAATGTTTGGGGGGAAAAACCTTTTCTACTCCAACATGACCATAAAGACATGGCTGGATGAGTTTTGGTGTGGAAGAACTTGAGTGCCCACACAGTGCCCTTACCTCAACCCCATCCAACACTCTTGGGATGGACTGGAACAAAGATTGAGAAGCAGGTCTTCTCCTCCAACATCAGTGCCCATCCTCATAAGTGCACTACATAACAAATTCTCACAGAAATTCATGGAAATCCTTCCAACAAGGTTGGAAACGGTTTTAGCTGCAAAGGAGTTCCCAGCTCCATATTTAGGTCTATGTATCTGAATGAAATCTCATAAAGGTCCCAATTTTTTTATCCATATAGTGTGCCTCACTTTATTTGTATTTATTTGAATTAATTCATGTTTAGACCCAAGTTCACTACATGGATTGTGTGTCCATTATAAAGATAAGCAATGTTTTATGATCTTAACCCTATATTTACATTTCATCACAGTTCTGTTCACGGTCCAGTTAATTAGCAATAATGTCATACGTCACAAACCAAGCAAAAAGACGAAGGGTCAACCATGTTCATGAGAATTAAAACTTTTTATTAGTGTATTTATGAAGTCTGCATATGCAACACGCCTGAAAAGCTTATCGCCTGATAACGTTCACGTCCTACCAATACATCTCTCTAGGGTAAAATAAGCTCACCAACTGTTAAATGCTTTGCCAAAAAAAAGAAAGAAAATAAAGGTAAAATAAAATTATATATACATATATACTGTATATGCATATATGTCTGGGCCACTTAACAGTTCTATTTGGTTTTCTTTCCACACCCAGTCAAAAACGGGCAAGCAGAAATGTTCCCAGTGTCTTCACGGCCTTTGTTTTAGGTTTAAAACAGGCCACGGCCTCTTTGTCTTCTCCATATTAGTTGCACTTAAAGTACAATCGCAAGTATAACAAGACAAAACTAAAGAGAGACAAAGTTGGGAGAAGGGGAATGGATTTTTCAAACATCTTGCCACTGTCACAACAAGTAAAGAAAGGCAGACAGCTAGATCACAGTCATTAGTAAGTTGTACAACAAGCACACACACTAAAGTTGCACAATTCTTCTTGTAAGAAGCAAATTGTTTTAAGAGTCTTTTTCCCCCAATTGCAAGCAAATAGAACACTGCCATGTTTCTGCAACATTTGACAATAGGTAGATGTTTTCCCCATTGAAGAACCGTAGGTTGTGGAAATGCATCCAGGGCAGGCAAGGTGTTTGTCCAGAAGCGAGAAAAAAAAAATGCTGAAGGGTTATTTTTTCCCCCTGACTTATCATTACACAAAAAACAACCAAAACAGGTCTCAGGATTTAAAAAAAAAAAAAAAAAAAAAAAAATGAATACGCAGGTAAATATTAGGGGGAAGATATTCAGACAACAGCTTGAACTGGAAACAGAGGAGAATATAAAGATAATGTTTGTGAAATTTCTAACCATTTTTTTCTTGTATGATAGGACATTTCATTATGAAGTCATGTTCCGTTAAAAAGAGGGCATGATCTAAAAAAATATTCAATTCTAATAAAAAGGAAGAGAGCATTAAAGATTTTAAATATATTTATATATAAAAATACATGAAAATACAAAAAGTAGCTAAAAGAAAGATAAAGGAAAAAAATCTTGTGATTGTGAAGAATAACCTACTATATTAACACTTAAAGCTTAAAAGGTTGGAATTTTTTTTTTTCCCGAAACATTTGGATTGTGTAATCATTTATGTATGTATTTTTTGATGTTTTTGCTCAGAATTAAAAAGAAACCATTGAAGAAAAAAAGGAAACCAGACTCCAAAAGCACTCCACAGCGATCTAGTGAGCATTTTGAACAAAACAGGTTTCTGCAGAGACGGGAGGTGAGGGGTTTTTTTGGGGGGGAAGAGAAAATATTGGTCCAGGTTTTTTTTGCTTGGTTTCCTTTTGTTCAAACATTCCTATCTGTTCACGTTAGATTTCAGCAGGAGCATGCCATACAACAGCACACTCCAAAATCAAAGGCAACATTCTTTTATAGTGGTTGGGCGCAGCTATCTTGAATTGTAAATGAATAAGGTGTCTTTTGGCATTACTTTCAAGAATTGAGGGTTTGAGGGGGCTGGAACGGGAGGGAAGCAGTAAAACTTTGATCTTGTTGATTAGTCTCAGCAATGATATCAAGCTTAAAGAAAATGACTTTTTGCCAGCAAAAGTAAGCTCTTTGTTAAGCAAAAGATTTCAGGAAAAAGAAGAAATATTTACGGCAAAAAGTTTATGTGGTCACTTCATCGAGGGGAGGGAATGCTTTACTGAAACATTTGTGCCAAGTTATTAACTGCCTTCTGGTACTTCCCTATTACAGACACACCTTCCCTGGTCTTCATTTAAAGCAAAAAATATATATACAATTCAAATTCTACCACTAATACATTTAATATTGAGGATCGAGGAGGAAAAAAATAAAGAGAGAATTAAAGGTGCATGAAGCTGATGTGACAGCAAGTGCCATGTTCAGTCCCGAACAGTGAGAAAGTCAAGAGATAGAAAGAGAGGGAGAGAGAGAGACAGAGAGAGGGGGGGGATTATAGCAAGTCTGTTGTTCTAGTTGTCATTTGTTGTTGTGATTGTAGAATTGTCGTTTTTGGGGAAGTGTGGATCGTTGGTCGTTGTCATTATGATTAGGACATACTGGAGCAGCGGACAGTGGGAGAGCCCATTTGGGTCAGAACCTTGTCCAGCCACTGCAGCGGGCCATTCAAGTGAAGCTCAATCCAGCACGGAGTGCTCGTCACAGTCTGCCGCCTGACACACACATATACACACTTTTATATCAAAACACAAATCAAAACAAATGTACAAATTTTATACTACCAACGCTATTCCAAACCCCCTACCTGTATTCAGCCCCCCAGCCTTTGACGAAGCTCATGCGAATTGTACACATTCTGGTGAGCTGGTACACAGCCTCGAAGCCCTGGTTTACTGACTGGGCCAAGAGGGCAGCAAACTCCTGGTTATTAAAGATCTTCAGGTTGCAGCCTAGGAAGAAGGATGTCATGGTGTCAGTTAGGAAATTCTTGATTTGAATATTAACATCAGAGCAAATCAACAGACATTTTAAAGGATTGGTAACCAATTCCGATTCTGTCTTGAGCATATTTAACTCCCCTGTGCGCCATTTATGCCACACTATGCCCCATTTCTATTGAGATATACATGGACTGTTACCTACTAGAGGTCAAACAAAATTGGATTTTACCGATACAGATAGCTAGGTTGGTCCGTACTCGCCGATAAACGATTAATTAACCGATACTTTTTAAAATGGATAATGGATTTAAAAAAACTAACAAAAAAAACAGAAAAACAGAACCCTCCATGTAAAATAGTACTGAACTTTGCTACAAACACCCAGTACTGAATCATGAAAATGTGCTATATGAAATAAATACGAATATATTAATACATATTGTGGTAAATATAAGACATGCTTTCAAACTGAAACAAAAAGTAACCTGGAAAAACAATCGGCATGGATTTTTGCCACTAATAGTTCCGGGAACTACCGGTGCCGATTAATCGGCAAAACCGATATAATCAGTCAAACCTACACCCTCCTGGGGCAATGAGGCTTTCAGAAGTTAACAGTCTGTAGAGTTATTTCAAAGTGGACTATTAAACAGCTCAACAGCCACGTGTAATGTGTGTAACACCATTTTCACAGCTAAACTTGCCACATGTAAAAATTGACTACACCTATTACAGCCTTTGTATTATCAAGTACAAAACACTGGGTAAACAGAAGCAGGCCTTCTCCCTATTCTACACACAGCTGAATAGGAGGCATCCATGAAGAGCATCACAATACACACAAAAAATAAGGCTGAATGACGAAATGATCGTTAATATTTTTTCCCCAACGTTTAACAGACGTATGCCAGATTTTTAGTGACTTCTCAACCAGTGTAATAGATTTCAACTTTTTTCCGCTGAACTTTGAATTAGGTGTAATGCAGTGTTAGTACAGAATGCATTCATCTGTGACTTTTCCCCCCAAAACAATAGGATGTTTTAGAGCAGAGTATTTGACTGAATGCATGTGTTTCTTTAAAAGAATTTCATGTTACTTTCTATCATTTTGTGGTCACTAAAGAACCAGGACAGATGTTCGAACTTCATTAAAAGGAAAAAGGAGGGAGCACCATACTAAAGATCAGGAGGCCTAACATTTGAGAGACTTCATTCACAATTATATACATAAAAAATGCAATACAACACAAATTTCTAAAATACAAACACATTTTGCATGTTCAAAAAGATAATTTAGGTGTACAGTCATTTTACCTTAAATTTTTATTATGTAGCCCTCTAAAATGGAGTGATGAACACTGTATTTTATATATTAATATATTAATAATTATCATTAAAATCAGTCTTTAAAGTATATGGATTATGAGTATCATCGTATTTAACTGAGTTTTATTATGAAAATATTTGATATCACACATTCTTACTGTAGCATTTTTGTAAGTAAAAGAGGTTGCGCTAAACTTATTGTAATGCCCTGCACAGCACAATAATCCTATCATATTAAATATTTGCTGTATTTTAGAGATCTTACTAATATTAGACATTTTAATGTGACTAAAGGTACGTAATGCAGAGGGTTAGGAAAAGTTTAGCATACAGCTTACCAGGGGGGATTTTGCAGACAGTCGCAGGGTGCCAGCCATACCTCTGGTTACAGTTAGGGCTTTGAACAAAGATGGCACTGTCACTCAGACACTCTGCAAACACTTCTCCACCGATATAATACAGCCTGACTCCTCGACCTGGACACACCAACATCATCTTCAGCAAGACAGCAACTACTTAATAATGTCCATAGCAAGGGTTAAAAATGTAGTTCCAAATTAACTAAAGCAAAGCATTAAAGCAAAGCCATCCAATAATGTGAACACGTGGATGCTTAATCTCGGTCATAGTGTGTGTATGTATCCATCAATAGAAAATCCATTAATATAGGTCAAACATTGTAATTAAGTTTGATATTACAACTTATCAATTGGTATCCTTTTTTATTATGTGCAGGCATTGTAGAATCTTTTTCCAACTGTGGGAATTTCATTTTTCTAGGGTCACAGTGACCTCTGCTGGCCTTTCTGAATGCAACAGCCAATTTCAACCAAAAGTATGGACCTGAAATGTGATGTTTGATAAAACATGTATACACCATTTAATAAAGAATGCTTTAAAAAAGAGCAACGGCATTTAACAGTGTTAGAAATCTGTTAGGATCCACGCAGCCCACTACAGACACCGATGATATGGAAGAAAGTGCAAAAATTTTGTGACAATTAAACACTTAAAAAAATGCAACATAAGTACTTGATACACTACCAATCAAAACACTAATCCCTTAATCTTGTTTATTACTGATGCTATTCCAGTGTTTATGTATTGAATTCACAAAGACTTAAGCTAAATTCATTGCATTACCCTGTACAAATCAGACAAACTTGTATGTTCATGTTTTGTCTGAGGTATGTGTGCAGCTTTTAGCTATATGGGACATCACTTGTAATAAAGATATCAGCTGCTGGACTTATTCATGTTCTTGATTTTTGGGAAATGTGATGCCTATAGCAATTTTCAGTAAGTGAATGCATAGACAAGCGTCTGCGGAATAAAGTATGGTGTCTATGTAAATGCCACCAGCTTTTTTTTTCAACAGGGGCACCTGCTTTTTAAAGTATTGTACACTTCAAACCATGCCAACATTTCAAAACCAAATTTGTTATCTCCCTTCCTCTCCTTTAGGTGTTTTTGTCCCTTTTTAGCTTAAGAAATTTCAAATTTGAGAATTTACAATATTTCACAATTAACACACCATTAAGCACAATGTTTAGAAATACTGAGGCCTTTAATTAATGACCACAAAATTTTTTATTTGTGCTGTAGAATAAATTATAATTTATCTTGTTTCTATAGCATCATAAGGTATACCTATATGTCTCCGGGTCATCTCCACAGTGGCATTACGGTTGACATTGGACAATAAGCCTAGGCAGAAGCGCTCTGAGTTGGAGGGGTCCGTGAAGCCATCTACGGTGAGAGAGGGCTGTGAGGCATGGAAGGTCTCCCCAACCCGCTGGTTTAGCTCATAGTAGGCTATGGAGCACCAGAAGGCAGGCTCCGAATAGGTCACCGGCTGCAGGTCTACAATGCAACACACAAACACACCCCTTGTCTCAGATGTATTAGGTACACTGAAGCTCAAAGTTAATCACAAATCACAATAAAGGCTGCTTTAATTGAGCACAGTACTAAAAATGTTTGGTGAGGCAGCATGGGTTCAGGCAGATGATGTAACAGGTTGACCTTACCCATGCCATGATTGACGGGTGAGAGCGTGCTCGGCGACAGTTCTGCAGGAGAGCCTGGCCAAGAAAACAGAAGATGTATTTTTAACACCTCAGCACATTCCAAGACAAACTGTGTGTCTACACACCACAGAACCGCACGGATAAAAAAAAAAAAGACAAATGCTCCTTTTTACTTTCAATCTTAATTGACTTTAATCAACACGAGCGTTTATTTTTTACAACATGAATAGAAAACATCTCAGCATTGCATTAGAATGAATAAGCCATTAAGAGCAGTGTGTTTAAAAATAATACACCCACACAGACATATTTGGACACACTGCTATCCCTATGTAGTGCTGGCGATCGTCAGAGTATACCTGTGTCCATACTTTGATTCAGTTGCTGGTCACTGGTCTCTCCATCCTCACTGATGTAGCCTGGTGGAGGAGTCTCTGAAGGACGGAAAACGAGCACTTTCAAATTTTAATTTGACACTTTTTGATGAAAAAATAAGCCAATTACCGTAAAATCCAGACTAAAAGCCGCTACTTTTTCCCTCAAAGTTTGAAGAGTTCGGCTTAAAATACGGTCTGGCTAATGCGTGTTTTTTTCCAAGCCGCCCAAAACATTTCGCCTCATAACCAGAGCTTAGATCAGGAATAAAAAATGAAGCCTTGGCGCCTTGTGTCTGAGACCATCCTGGTCCGACACATTAACTTCATTTTCGCCCCAAGCCTGATTTAAACCATTTTTTTATACAGGGGCGATTTTAAGGAAATTTCGACCTGACACGTGGACTGGGTCGGGGAGAGAGAATATAAACTCTACTCGTAATCAGACTTGGTGCCAGATTTTTTATTAAAACATGAGACACATGCGGTTTAAAATCTGGTGCGGCTTGTACAAATACAAAATACATTTTCTTACTAAAATTAGAGCACACAGCTTTTAATCAGGTGCACTCTATAGTCTGGAATTTACGGTACCTAAAATACAAAGGGGGGAGCAAAGATGTGAACGCCAACATGTTTTCAGTTAAAGACTACACAAAACACTAAATGTTTGTGCTTAAATACCTGGTATGTAGTTGTTGGGGGGTTCAATCCCAGCAGGGAAGTTGGTGTTTTCAGGTATGTTATGGGTGTAGTCATCCAAAGGAGGCAGTTCAGTCAGAATCTCTGTGTGTCTTGGCACTAGGACAGGAGGAAGGACTAAAGGAGCAACAATTCAAAACCAATACATTAGGAAAGACATACACAACAAATAAATAACTTTTTGGATAAACAGTGTTAGTTGACTTCTGAATTTTAATTTCTTAATTTCAGCATTTTACATAGGTAAAACATTATTCAGGTTAATAAAAATACTCATTCATATTTTGGGTAATACGAACTGAGCCGATGAAGAGCAGAATATTCTTAAATATATTTTTAGGTTAAAAAAAGCACATACGGAAGGTTTTTGGTGGCATATTGCCAGTTTTTTTTGTTTTAAGTGAGCATCTAAAAACTACCGAACAGGAAGAAACGCAGAGCTAACATGACGTGAGTGTGTGGAATTCTTGACTAGACTGGTTTAGGCTTGGGCGATATCACGGTAATATGGAATACCGCGGTATCTAAAAATAACTGTATCAGTTTCAATACCGTTATACCGTCGTAAAAAGAATACAATCAGTCAGTATGCAAGCCGAACGACTGTCTGACCCACGAATGGAATGAGAAGCCTGTATTAACCCGGCAAGGGTTAGGGGCGGGATTTGGATTTTGAAACATGGCGGCACATGTGAGGGATTGGAGGCCTGCAACAAAGTGGAGCCGGGGGATGCCGTGGTGAGCTGGACTGCTCTCCCCCAGTAGCGGGTCGTGGAGGCTGGAGCTGCACGAATGGACCGTGTG
>JBBKCR010000034.1:2038521-2052590 GCA_037577295.1 Ladigesia roloffi | reverse complement strand
AACATGCTCCCGTTACATACAGTAAATAGAAATAACACTGTAACTTCAGTGTGGCAGTGTACTGCCAGAGTTTTGTTGTAGCCTTAATGAGCAGCAAGGCTGCGTGTCGTGGCGGCGGAACGGACGCATGAGAAGCAGACGCGGAGTTTAGCTAACTGTGCCAGTCGCAGGTTGAGGAGAGGCGTAACCCCACCCCCATCACGATGATACGGTATACCACGGTAAAAAAGGGAGGCGGTATGACAGTATCAAAATTTAGATACCGAACAAGCCTAGACTGGTTACAAGATCAGATTCAATCATTCCTCTACCCCCACCTCAGTACAGACAGAACCAATTTAACAAGAGTTTTTCAGCACCTGGCGTCTCCACCCGCTGGTAGTGGTAGGGGTTGACGCACACCTCGTCCTTCTTGAGGTTGAAGGCATACTCGCAGGTGTCGATGGCCCGCAGCTCGTGGTGGCTGTGCAGGTCCGGCCATCGCCACAGACGACAGTAGATGACATGAGGCAGCCCCTTACGGTGAGAAACCTGTAGACGGCCGTCCAGGGATCTAACCCCAGCACACAGAGGAGAGGACAGGGAAAGAGACAGAAACACAGAAAGGAGAGGGAGTGATAGAGAGAGAACAGAGAAGTAGAGGGAACGTGCCAAATGGTCAGAGGAAGGAGAACATGGATGGAGAGAGGGAAGAGAACTGGTTTAGACTTAAAACTGTCAGGTTTTCAAATACTGAATCAAAAATTGAATGTTTATGTTTTAATGGTAATATAACTACAAAGAAAATAACTACTTGTTTAAAGCTTGTCCCTAACAAGGATGTGAGTGTATGAATTATGAAAAAAAATGTGCTAATCAATATACAGAATAAGTTTAATTCTGCTAATTCTATTTTAGCATTTACATTTTTTAATTGTAATGTATGTATAGGATTAATATAACTGATAATGGCCTGAAAAGTTAAAGTGAAATACACAGCCCCTGGAAGAGGAGAACAGGAAGGCTTCTGCGCTCGCTCTCTGAGCCTGCATGGACAGGATCCCACGGCACGGGTGAGTGCAGCACAATGACAGGAGAGGATAGTCACCTGGTTTGGTCAGGGTAGCTGTATAGGCCTGAGGTATCCCACTGTTCTATCGTATTTGGTGTACTCAGTCCCCAAATTTCAGAGCAATTGCTGTGCACAGAAAAGTAAAAAAACAAAAACAAACAAAACACAAACAAAAAAAACACAAACAAACAAAAAATGATAAACATGGGGCATGATTCATTCAAAAATACCAAGATGAAGTACCATGATGGGATATAAAAAGGTGTTCTTTCTTTTATTGGAGATGTTCTGCGTGGTGTCTAAAAGCAATAATGCAGTCCATCTCAAATAAAAGAAGCCACTCAAATGGATAAACCACATACAGCAGTGAGATGAGGAAAAAAACAGGACAAACTGACAAATGTTTATAATTACAGTGCATTACAGTTCAGGCGCTGTGTTATGGCATTAAAGTGAGTTGAAGAAACATTAATAGATTGTCTTCATGGCGAGCAGGATTGGACAATTTTCAACATTTAAACATGCAGCACAGGACATGTATGAAATGGAAACAATATGATCTCTTTCTAGAAAACACCACATTTTCATTCAAAAATGATCAGTCAGTTGAACACACAAAACCCTAGAAAACCTTTGAAAGTAATAAGTAAACTTGTTGGGAATTTCAAGGTGCATAGATCTCTTTTGGTGCTTAACTGATTCCACTTCTTTAAGTGTATTAATTAGAAATATGTGTGTTATCTTGTTTCTGTAGATCTCTATTCTGTACAGCAAATATATTTCAGCTATAAAAAAGTCAATTGGTTATATGTAAAGCCTGCTGGAGTTTTAAAAAGATCATTCAGAAAACTGCAAAATACTGTTCGTTTACATTTTGGTGGGTAAAGTCACTGACACATGGTCATTAAGTAATCAGTGAATTTATTCTCACTTGGAAAAGTAAACAATGAGCTGAATTGTTTTGAAATAAGACACTAGCTTCGACTGCACAAAATCCTAAGGAATTTAAAATTAATGGCAAAAAAGCTGTAGCTCAGCTAGACGTTCCTAAATGCTGCCCTCGTTGTCATTTATGGTTATTTTATTTATTTTAGCTCTTTATTCTCGGGGTGGAAGGACAAATGCTGCCTTCTACCCTGAAAACCATTAATCTAATAGAACAGACAATCTGTGCCTGCTAGATGGCAGACAAGGTCATTGAGAAGGAATCCTTGAAAAACTAAATAAATAAATATAGAGTTCAAGTGGTGGAGAAAAAGTCTGGTCATCCTCTTTCTTCAGAGTATTAAATCTGGTACTATCAGCACTGACAGGGCCACAAGGGTGATGCTCATGCAGTGGTGTTACCCGAGATCCTGAATGATGTTCTGCTGTAGGTATACTGTGTCCCTTTGCTTCAGGATATTAACTTACAATGACAGGCCAGTCAGACTTGACAAAATGCTGGCAACTGTATGATTTACTTTTTTTTTTATCTTGCCCCACCCCCCAAAGTATAAAACTTACCTGCCCAATATTACAAATAATTAAGTATTAATTAAAAAAGCACAACTTTAAATGTTAGAACAGACAAATTAATAAAACAAGGTAAGAAAGAGCAATCACTTGCTTTAACAAAACATACTCTACTAAAATTTCACAGTATTTATTTCATTAATCACAGCAAATTAAAATGTTAATTTTTACACTTGCTGTGTTTTTGCCACAGAGCTGGAATTTGCATGGCAATGGGGAAAATGAGGCAAATGGCAAAATTAAAAATAAAGGCAAGTAAAGAAGTGAAACTACCCACGTTCACATTAACAGAGAAGAGCTGCTTCAGAGGAAGAGAACCTTGTTACAACATAACAGTGGCTGGGAGATTTCTCAACACGCTCCTCGAGTACACAGAGAATTGCTCAGCAGAACGCAAACTTAAATTAACAGCCTCTCTACTAGGCCAAAAGACCAGCTGCCAAATCATTAGTTGATATGAATAGAGGTTAAATCAACCATGCTCAATCTATTATTGTCAATTAATAAACAATGGCTTTAACAATAACAATAGCCATTTATTTTACACAAACACATGAGTTACTAAAACGATCAAGTCAAGATCACTGTCTTTATTTCTAATCTGGATACAAACTAGTCACATTTGGAGGGAAAACATATTTCAGTTTGAAAAGTTTAAATTGCCAAGAATAAATTCTCTGAACCAGTAGTTCTTAGAAGAAATATCTCAAGTCAGAATTATTTATTTTCTTACTTATTGAAATCTGAATTTGTTGTATCTAAAATGTACCCGTTAAAAAGGCCAGGTAACATTATTAGAGTAAAATGAATATATACATGCCAGCATTTTTTTAGCCACCTCGCTAAAGGGTTGTCCATCATGTACAACACCACTATGTTTTTGCATGAGAAGGTCAGTGGTAACTCCAGGGGGGAAAAGAGAAGAAGGTTCTGGGGTGTGGGGCTGAGGTGGGCAATTACTATTCACAAAGAGAGCCCTAGAGTTAAAAAATAATTGCTCCTGTATACACCTCTTCAACCAAATCTTAGCAAAGCCTTGTTATAATCCAACTATGCCATTTCAGAATTACAATTCTCAGCTAAACTACAGTACTATTCCATACTGAAGCTGAACTCAGCACTTAAGCCTGCTTCACCAAGCCCAGTGTCAGTGAGCATCTGATTTCCAGACTGTTGACACACTTTTGGGGGTATTAACCCCAATTCCCTGCAGTGCAAGAGACCCCAACCTCACTCCACCACTGAGAACCCATCTGCTACAAGTCCATTGTCTCAAGGGGCCAAAGCCACACTAAACTCATCTCTACAGTGAGGAAAAAAAATCTAAAGTAGTTGTCTTTTAATGAATAGCTCCAGCTTTTGATAGGATAACTTATCTATTAACAACTGCAAGTTGTTATTTTAAGCAGAAATCATTTTGATAGCATGTGTGTCAAATAGAGCCAAGGCTCAAAACGTATCCCAGAAGAGAAGGCAGCACACTACATCTGAGAGAACCATATGTCCCAAGCTATAATCTTGGGTTATGATGACCAAAAATGAGCAATGCTGCCGATAAGGTTCCTCCTCAGGTTGCATCCTCTTAACGTATGCCAAGTTGTCATTTTCATAATCCTGTAAGAGGCAGGTGTAAACTTATCATTTCAGTGATGGTCTGTAATGTATAGCACTCTGTATCCTGATAAATAATGATAGGGCTTTCAGGCTAAATGTGGGGCTGAGTGCAAAGGCATAAGATCTAAACCTCAAAATAAGTAATACTTAGGGAAAAGCCATTTTTCTTTTAAGACATAATGCAAGATATTGTGTAAGTAATAAGATTAGCCAATTCAACTTGGTTTTGGCAAAAGCTTCAAAATTCATAAGCAAATCTAGCTCAAGGCTTGACTAATACCACTAATGGCATTACATTTAGATTATAATACCAATATCATATTAGATCCAAATCATTGCTTCAAATTCCAACAGATTTTCATGTTTAAAACCAAAGAAAAAAAAAAGCTTGACTGTAGCCATCTTTCTTTAAAATTTCTGCTTCTTGTCATCATCTCCCCCTAACAGGACTAAAGTTATATCCTGTCTGCTTAGAAGATAATGTCATCTGCTCTGCGTAAATACTGACCAGAAGACCATTATGCCCTCCTTCATCAGTAAATGATGAAATTATATGTACATGTACAGTTTCCTTTCTCAGCAGATTTATTGAAGTGGATAAAAATGGAGCCTTAATACCACCACACAGTGGCAGCCAGACAACAGAGTGCTAATGTTACAATCAATAAGCTTTAGAAATGCAACCCCATCGCTCTCGCTAGGAGAGATCATGGAAGAAAAAGCGCTCTTTGCATCTCTGCACTCACTGAAGGCATGTCTACAGATAAACCATCAGTGCCTCTTCTGAAAGGGACCTGGGCTGATAGAACGGACTGCCAGGAGCTTCAACCGGAAGTCACATTAGCACAGATAAGGGTTTGTTTTCCTTGAAATGGGACAAACAATAACAGTGAATAAGTCCGCACGGCTATAATTATATGACAACGTGCAGTGCTTAGCAACGGATGAGCAAGCAAAGGCCCGCCAATGGGCCCGAGTTACTGAGTAATGAACCAAATGGAAAGCAGCTGCAGTTGAGATGTTGATATGGCTCAAACTTAAATATGAGACACTGACAAGCTTAATATTTACATCAGTTTACAGTGGCTTTAACTTTTCTAGCTGTTTAAACACTTCCTTAGCAGTTATAGTGCAACTCAAACATCTAGCTAAAAATCAGCACTTGGCTCAAAGCAGAATCATGTCCATTAGTCAAACTAATCAGGCTCGAGTGCTTATTTCAAAACCTTGAAGTAAATCAATCTGGTTAACAGTGTGGTAACACAAACAGTACGTGCATTCATCTAGGAACAAAGGTAACAGGTCTACTAGAGAGGGGGAGAGTCTTTCTAGCCATAGTTTGCAGGAGATGTCCATATTTTTTCTTCTCCATTTATAAATGTATATGCTACTAATTTGAATGAAAGATCTGAGACTGAGGTGAGAGTCTGCATTAGAAACCATTTGAGATATTCAAAGTCATTATTAAACATGAGAATCAGCTTAGACAATGATGTCCTCAGCCTTTCCCACCAATCTCCAAGGTTAGACTGATTAGGGTTTACACAAAAAAAAACATACTGGCAGAAAACTTTCCCACCCTTCAAATTCTCTCAAGACAAACTCTCAAGGGAATTAAGAGAGCAAACGAGTAAGTTCCCTTGATGAGATGAAAGAACCCCAATCAGTTGATGTGGGTCATCTTTGCTGTTAAGTCTTTGTAAAGCTTCACTAAAGGTGAAAATAACCGTATTGATCTCATGTGAGTAAAAACGGATTATTTAATGATCCTTGCTTACCAGTGTTAAACATTTTTCAAAAATAATTGACTATTCCTTTATTAAACCATGCAAGATAAAGGGAAAATGCTGAAGTGAATGTGCATGTATTTTTTTCTCTCTTTTTAAATGACTTCTCAAGTGCTGGTGATCCTGCAGTTTTGTAAAACTAAAACACAAGGTTTCAATTTGTTGAGTCTGCAAGGCCTAGGACTGCACATTTTAGATTAGATTCATGTCCATCGACGTAAAAGTAAGACATTCATGATGTTGGACATGATGATTACACTTCAGAGCGCAGATGAAGCGACATGGAAAAGGTACAACAAAACAAGTAGTAAAGTCTAACTGACAGACTTGAACCAAAAACATGGATGGCACAGACACAATTCAACAAAAGAAAATAAAGCAATGCTAATGTGGTAGGTGCACCCTCACCAATCGACTATGACGTAAGGCAGTAAATATGCCTGTTTGCCATTAGTTGGGTTAAATACTTGTCCAATTCAAACTGCAAAGTTATCTTGATTTAAAGCACATTGGGCTAAAGTTGACAGCTATGAGTAAACAAACTGCATGACAGCAGGGGAAGAAAGCAAGGCTTGAAAGGGTGTGTGAAGAAATGAAAAGGCGCATTTTTGCATGTATGTTAATGGAGAGATGATATTCGCATTGGCATTGGCATACCTGGGGATGGTCACACACTTCGTGTTGCAGTTCTGTGTGGTGATGGCCTTCTCCAGCTCATCCAGCTGCCCGGTCTTCTTGAGCTTCTTCACCAAACTCTTAACGGCCTTCTCACACCACTTCTCCTCCTGGCCATTCTGCTCTCCGCCCCCGCCCGCTCCGCCCGAGCCACTGGCCGACTTTTTCCAGCCCAGCAAACGCTTCACCACCGGAGGGGTGAAAGGTAAGATGGACGACATCGTCGGAATGTCAAGTGAGCGCTCGGTCAGCCCCCTCCTGGGCTGGAAGGTTACAGATGCAGAGGGAGGCTTGGAAAACGGGACGAGAAACCCGCTTTCCTAAAAGGGTTTTAGGAAGAGGGTCACTGGGCTAGGGTTCTGAGGGAGCGTTAGAGGGGGAAGGGGTGGGGGGGGCAGGAAGAGGCGCTTAGGAGATGGAACAGGGAAGGGAGGGGGTGCAGGGTTACCTGAGTGAAGAAAAACAGAAATCAAAAAGTCTGATGACAGACCGTGCAAAACACAGGCTCAAAAGGGATTAGAGAACCTCCATAGTGTTCACACACCACGAGGTACGGCCCCTTCAACCTAGATGATGTTGAGAGTTCCCTGATTCGCAAGTACCATCTTAACAAATAAAAGTGAGTTAACAGTTAGATTTAAGGAGACTTTTTATTCTTTCAAAAACCTGAGTAACAAAATCTAACTAAAACTCTGATTCCCCCAGGCAGCGGCAAAGTAATTAGGTCAAGTGGTCCATGATTTCAGTAAATTGCTAGGTTTTTATTTAAGCCAGTGCATCTGTGGCAGGGGCACATTTCTTATAAACACTAGAGAAAAAGGTTAGTTAGTGACTTCTGCAAGTGAACAGATGAAACTCTGCAGAGGTATTTACAATGAAAAATTGAGATCTTGGTTTCTCGGGGGAGGGGGGGGCACAGACTGCCCTAGAGAGCAGATTACATATAATGCGAGCCAAAAGCTCAATATTTGATTCATGGAGATGGAGCGTGCGTGTGCAGGCCTTTTCATTTCACAGCGTTCCCGGTTTAATTTGAAAATTGGTTCCACTCAAGGAGGAGACGCACCATGCCATTAGGAGAGATCTGGCTCTCTTTCTGAAGGGACAGCCAGGTCCTCTGAGTCCACAGCCCGGCAAACGGAGGCTCTGAACATGAGGAAGTGGAAGTAAACATTAGGAATCCAGGGCTGTTGCGTTAGCTTTACAAAATGGCCAATTCCCAGAGAGGGCCTTGCTGCCATAAGCCTATTTATCATAGCGGAAACGAGCCACAATGAAGAAAGAATGCCTTCCAAATGAGCAGCAAAAACACTGATTGAGACAAAATAAATGGAAAAATTAGTGGACGGGGAAAGGAGAACAACAAAGCAGCAGCATTTTGAACTCACTGTTCCCCTCACACTACTAACTCTGATACAGAACCCTTCCAAAACTGAAGCTGAAAAGAAATCAGCAAACGACGAGTGGGTGCGAGTTGAAACTGGTGTCTTGGAGGACTCTTGTATCTACTGCAGGGGAACCGTGACAAGCAGGACACGTGTGTGTGACCATTGCATTTCCCAAGCCACAGTCAAATTTCAGCATTAAAAAACCCTAACATAACAGTTTCAAGACTAAGGTCTGTGGAGGCTGATGACTCGCCTGTTGCCTAATTAATCTCTTTACTCTGCTCGTTTGGTCAGTGGAGTGTGTGTAGGAAGGTTCAGTGGATGTCATTCAGTTCAACCAACTAAGGTTTCTCCTCTGACAGCTTTACATCGTTTTACTAGGAGCATCTGCTGCAAAACTGACGGTGTGGTAAGACCAGGCAAACTAGACCGCAGCAACTATTATACACAGATAAGGCATGTGCTTATATGTGTGATCTTAACGATTTCAAAAACACATCAAACTTGATCAAACAACAGAACAAAACAAAGAGATAAACTGGTGGGATAGGGAAAAACGCACCCATGCATTAAATAAATAGGCCAGGCCAATGCCGGAGCAGCGTTAGCCGAAGCTAGCTCGGTGCAAAAAGAGTTATAAGTACATGTTTTTTTAAAAGGTATTTGTGCTTCCAAACTCTTACCTCAAGCAGAAGGACTGCTGGAAATTGAGGTGTTGGATGGCTGCATGAAAGCGCCGTCCGAGCGAGTCCCAGAGACAGAGAGAGAGGGAGAGGGAGAGAGAGAGAAATAGAGATACAGGGACACACGGAGAGAGGCTGATGCTAACGGCTACAAACGAGCCCAGACCCGATGCGTGAATGGAGCTGGAACCGGCCACGATTAAAAACACAACAGCGTTTAGAGGGGGTCTTTGGGGTAGAAGAAAAGCTGTGGGGGCTTTGGTGAAGAAGGAGGCGTGTGCGTGTGTTTTCGTGGCGAAGCCCGAGCAAAATAAAACGCTAACTTCCAGGCTCACAGGCTTCGCCACTTTGTTTGACAGAAAAATAAACAGGTTAGAGACGTGTTCGCCACATCAGTTTTCTTTCTTCGGGCGAAAAATTAACACTCACCTGAGGAACGAGCCGCAACGCAAAAATGTATGTATACTCCACAGCTATGCCTGCTATTTCTCTATATGTTTAAGCGTCAAAAAATCTATCTTAAAACTGTATTTTCTGTCCCTCTAGCCCAAAATTTACAGCAGCAACAGCAGACGACGGCGGCCTCTCTCATGAGGACAACCTAACCCAGCGCACGAAACGCGATGCACTCTCCGCCCTACGTCCCTCCTTCTTGTTTCTATTGGTTTAATGACGGACCTTGAGCGCATATGGCTTACGTCTATTGGTGTATGCTCAATGTCAATCTTGGCAAAAATTAATTATGCAAACAGGTCCGCGATTCTTATTGGCCTGTGGAGCTCATCACTCGCTGAGTGACGTGTGGATTCCAGGACGCTGGATGTGGTTTGTCAACGCGGCCGTCTGTCTGTTCTTCACAACAGCCTCGCGGATTGCAGACCGCGTTACAGCTTCATCAAACCCGCGAGGCATATCCATCCGCCATTCAACAAAGAAGAAACAAATAGTGCGTAGTAGTTTTCCTTCGTCAAGAAAGCTGCGATAAAACCCCAATCTGCTGCTTACATTCTACTACTCCCGACCACTTTAATGAACACACGGCACAAGCGAATGTTTTCTCAATGTTTTTCATCACTAGTTTCGTTAGAAATTATGCTGCCCCATCTGCTAATAGCCCACACAGAGCACTTTAGGACACTACGTGAACAAAGTATTGGGACGCCTGACCGTTACCCCGAAATGGACTGTAATGGCACTGCATTCAATACACAGACTTTAATATGGAGTCGATGCACCCAGTTTGTAAGTTTAACACCATCCACTCTTCATGGAAGGCTTTCAACAAGATTTTGGGGCATTTCTGTGAAAATGTGTGGCCCAGGCACTGAGGTCCATTCCAGCTCATACAATAGTTGTTGGATGGGGTTCAGTCCTGTGTGGGCCAGTCAAGTTCTTCCACACCCAACATATCCATCCGTGTCTATATTGACCCTGCTTTGTACACTAGGGCACAGTCATGGTGGAATAGAAAAGGTTATTCCCAAAACTGTGTCCACAAAGTTGGAAGCATGGCGATGCCCAAAATGTCTGCTATATGCTATAGCATTAAGACTGTCCTTCACTGGAAGTAAGGGGCCTGGGCCTAACCCAATGCGTGTGTGTCCCAATGCATATTTCCATGCAGTGCATCTTTGATGCTAGTGACAAAGATATGTATGTATAGGTTACAAAACATGAGTGAACATACCTGGATCTAAATGTTAATGTGCTGATATAGACTGGATTTTTATTAAAATCTTATTTGATTGCAAAATGGACATCTAATTTTATAGAAGACGAGGATTTCCCACCGTTGTCCATCAGGCGGCGCTGCTCTGCGTCAGGTGTGTATTGTGGTTGTCAAGAGCAGCTGAACACACTGAGTTGTGTGATTTTCACAGCCAGACCATTAACTCAGTGGTCTAACTTATGCGACTTTATTAGAGGAATGGATTCCTTCGTGTGTTCCACATGTTATATGACTTTCAGGTCCTCGCATTTTCTGATGAAGCATAAGGAGAAGTTCTGTATTGGAGATGCAGATCAGACAGACGTGTCTGATTCCCCTCGCAACCCGGTACTGTTCAATGAAATTTGTCCTAGTTGTTGAGTGTGGTATCTGTAGAGTGTTTTTTTTTTAGATCTGCACTAATTTTCTTTACAGTTTCTCATTGTGTTTGTACTGTTATTAATAGATTTTACAGGAAATACACCTATGGCTTTGGCCCTTATCTGCATTTATGTTTAACAGATTCACGCAACTTGCCAGTTTACATGTTCATAAATATGTCTGCATCTCTATGAGTATGCCAACCATTACAGTGTCTGTTAAATTCCTACACAAGTGCTCATTCTACTTTATGCATTACTGTTAAGGTGAATTACCTGAATCAAATCTTATTTAATGAGGAAATGTAAAAAACCCCAGCTGTAATCAACATTTCGCAATGTGTCTAGCAGACAAGTAAAGTGTATACTAATCCATTAAGATAGTCCAAGTCGATTCGACTAGTCGTGATGACATCACACACACACACCCAGGAACACGGATGTCCAACAATGAGCAACTTTCATTAAAGTTCTGTGTAACATTAACAGTAAACGTGATAATAAAACTAAACAAAACAGAGGCTGATAGCTTGAGTGTTCTGGTAAATTTAAGTGTGAACAGAAAGGGCAGAGTTTAAGCCATGGCGCTGCTCATTAACTGTAATTATTGGCCCGAGCCCGATTAAAAATTTTAAATAAGTGGGTCATTATAATACTTGATCACGGCCCAGCCCACTTCGGCCCAAAAATAGTGGCAGGAAATATCGTCCCGACCAGACAAAGCCTTTGTATATATACTTTCTGTAAAATATATGATATAAATAATAGTCTGTGTGTGTGTGTGTGTGTGTGTGTGTGTGTGCAAAATGCAAATCTTCTGTAGAGTGACAGGATAAAAGAACTACAGATGAGACGTCAGCAGGACAGGCCTCGTGGAGGGGCCCAACTCAACCCGCAGAATTTTCAAACAACTCAACACCAGTTACAAAAACCCAACAGTGATCCAAGGAAACCAGTAAGAATTGTACATAAACAGTCCCACAAATATTTTACAGCCTCTAATTTTTTAGTGATCGCAACCACATGCATAAATTCCAGGGCATTTCATGAATTTGTGAATTATTTGTGTAACAGACAGAAGACAGACCGAATCTGCAAATTCAAGACCTTTCCGAGAGTCATAAGCTCCAAAAGACGCTTTCGAAAGGAAGCAAACAACTGAACAAGCAAGAAAGAGGTAGTATCACATTCCACTCATAGATACACTTATCGGCCATAACCTTAAAACCACATGCCTAATTTTATATAGGTACCCTCATACCAACAAAACAACTCTGATCCATCGGGGCATGGATTCCACATGATCTCCAAAGATGTGCTATGGTATCTGAAAAGAGACATTACCAACAGACCATTTAAGTCCTGTAAGTTGTGAGATGGGCCTCCATGAATCCGACTAGTTTTTCCAGCACATTCCATAGGTGGTTTATCGGACTGAGATCTGGAGACTTTGGAGCCCAGTCAACTTCTTGCACTCTTTGTCATGTTCAACAAACCATCACTGAATGGTATTTGCAACATCCATGTGAATGCGAGGAGTCATGGTTTGTGATGCTGCCACCTGGCCATCCACCTTCTTCCATTGCTGCATGGTCCAGTTCGGATATTCTCATGCCCATTGTAAGTCATTTTGGTGGTGTACTGGGGTCAGTAGGGGCACTCCAAATGGTCTGAGGCTACGCAGTCCCATACACAGCAAGCTGTGATGCACTGTGTCTTCTGATGCATTTCTATCATGGAAAGGATGAACTTTTCAACAGTTGGGGTCACTTTTGGTAGGTACTTACTACTTGATATGAGGAACGCCCCTGTTGTTTTCAAGACTCTGACCCAGTTGTTGACCCATCACAATTTGACCCTATTCAAAGTTGCTCATATCATTATGCTTACCTATTTTTTCCCATTTCATGTAACACATCAACTGGCTGTTGACTTGCTGCTTATATCTCCCATCCCTCAATGAATGATTTTGTAACAAGACAGTCAATGTTATTCATACTGATCCATCAGTGGTTTTAATTATGTAGATAATGGGTGTGTATATATATTTTTCCTGTTGAATATTCGGATCTAAATATAAAGTATCTTGTACATTTAGACAGAATATGACCATGCAATTGCAAAAGTCATAAACTGTTTCATCCTACAGAACATTAATGTAAAATCAAGTCTGATTAGCAGAGTGTATTAATCTGTTGTTACAATTACTTGACTAACAGTCAAGTAGATATTTAGAGCCTATAAAGTACAATAGTACTGGGCCTAGTAGGAGCTATGTGAATGCTGTCATTTATTAGTGCCATTTACTGATTTCAGAGATTAATCTGCAGGATCTGACTTTTCAAAGCAAGAAAGTGGCTCAGCTAGAGAAAATGCTGTACGAACTGCAAGAGCAAGAGCAAAGGAACACCACTCTACTGGAGTCCCTTGTGGAGCACCTAGGACACAAACCTGCTGAGTCTCCATCAGTTTCCTGTAAAGGGTGGGAAAGAAGTTGTTTTTAAATCGATAGTAAAACAAAGATTGCAATGTTTTCATTTTCTGATTGACCTCCTCAGATCTTTCCATATTAGTACATTTTAATATGAGTGTAGTATATAATTTTAATCATGATTGAAATTTGTGTGTACTGTTTTGTTAGATATTCTAAGACAACATGGATTGTTTACGGTGTACCCCTGAAATTCTCGTGTCATTGCACTACTTAGAATCATGTTGTACAGACTAAAATATTTGTTAAGAATTCAGAGCTATAGGGTCAGATATGACAGTTGTTTGAACTCACTCATGCCTTGACAAATTTACATCTTAAGCTTAGTAGAAGCTTTGCCAGGACACTCAAGCACAGCATTAAGGGCATGTCTCACAGTTCATAGTCTCCATGTGTTGTACTGTCTGTCATTGTAAGCAGTGTTGGGCAGGTACATTTAAAAAAGTAATTAGTTATCGTTACTAGTTATTTTTCACAAATATTAACTGCGCTAGTAACTGAGTTACATCATTATAAAAGTAACTAATTACAAGGCAAAGTAATTATTGCGTTACTTTAAACAAATCTCATTTAATATAACAATAAAATAAATATAAACATTGTACACCAATAACCGACACAGGGACGCTTTTTTCCTGGGCATAAGTTGCACGTCACAAATATTTTTACCTTTAACCTCAGCGAGGGAAAAGTAGTGCTTAAATTCACACACACACACACACACACACACACACACACACACACACACACACACACACACACACACACACACACACA
>JBBKCR010000034.1:2020184-2033603 GCA_037577295.1 Ladigesia roloffi | reverse complement strand
GTGAAAATTGTGTGAACATTGCGCTAAATGTTGAAAAAATGACACCTCTAAATTTGTGGTGTTGCTTTTACAAACGGTGCCCCATATACTTTTGAATCCAGGTGGCTCTTAAATCCAGATATTGTCAGTCATGCTCTAGCATAGCAAGACATATTGGGTATTGCCATGCTTCCAACTTTTTGGTCACAGTTTATGGAAGGGCCTTTCCTATTCCAGTATGACTGTGACCTCAGAGCACACAGTAATTTCAATAAAGAGTTTGGTGTGGAAGAAATTGACTGGCCCGCACAGGACCCTAACCTCAACACCATCCAGCACTTTTGTGATGAACAGGAATGGAGATTCTCATCCAACATCAGTGCCTGTCCTCATAAATGCCCTACAGAATGAATGGTCACAAATTCCCAAAGAAACTCCCAAACATTTTGGGGGAAATCCCTCCAAGGAGAGTGGAAGCTGTTATAGCAGCAAGGGTAGAAACAACTCAATAATATATTCTATGTTTTTCCAGTGCAATATCATAAAAGGTCCTGTTGGTATAATGGTCAGGTGACCCAATAGTTTTTTTCCACATAGTTTCCTAAACTCCTCTGTGTGGATTAAAAGCAGATGGTGCATTATTATTTTAATGAAACTAATGAAAAAAAAAAAAAAGAGATTTATGCTGTGTGTTTATTATTAGTGTTACGGGCAGTAAAATGGAAATTGCAATATCATTAAAGTCCCTGGTGTAATGCTCAAGCGTCCCAATACTTTTGTGCACATTGTGTTTCAATACCCGGCTCTCCACCGTGGAAAAAACGCAGGCTTAATTGGACGCTCCTGGCTTCTATAAATCGGTCTCTGATTGGTTGAGTCGTGTTTTGGCCCAAACGGCTTTTCCTGGCCTCCATGGCTCTTCTGCTCCTCTCTATAGTGACTGCAGTTCTGTGTACGGTGTCATTAACAGGTAACACTCCCTGTCCCAAAGTCATTTTACAACAAAACCAGTGTACAGTTAAAAGAGGAGTCCCTTCACAACAGGATAAACTATTTGTTTAGCTTTTGTGTTCACTCTCTTAATTGCAGCAGCACATTTCATAACCAAACGAATGGCGTCGTACCTTTTACTTACAGGAGGAATTGTTTTAAAATGTCAATAACCTGTTTGACGAATGTACATTTTAAAAAAACGCGCCAAAAACGCTTGGTTTTGGCACCAACATGTTTTCTCCACGGTGGCGCTTTTTAATTGAATGCTAATTTAATGGCGTGCTCGGGTGTGGAGATCATGGTCATTCGGTTTTCATCCAGGTGTGGCACAGGGATGCAGGAATGGACTCTGGCAGTGCGATGATGGGCAATGCATCCCTCGGAAGTGGCGCTGTGATGGAAGTGGAGACTGCTTGGACGGCTCAGATGAGATGGACTGCTGTATGTGTTTGTTTTTCTTCTGTTTTAAAATTCGATGAAGATTTTACTGCTCACAACAATATTCTTTGTTTTAGCCGCAATTAAAAATCTTAGTTGGTGGCCTGGTGGTTAAGGGTTTTCCCTGTGATTGGAAGGTTGAGTTTAAAACCCAGGACTGCCAGGAGTATCAGTGAGGTCCATTCGAGCAAAGTTCGGTCCCCACATACTGCTTCCCGGACGCTTTGTTCCTGCTCGCTACTTCACTTAGTGAATGGGTTAAATGCAGAGGACATTGTGCTGTGGTGTGTTCGTGTATGACAAATGTATTTGAATATTATTTAAGTGCGACTTTAAAAAAAATAAACATAAGTTAAATATTCCTTTGCTATTCTCGTGTATTTCTCAGTTTTCTTCTCCCTTGACAATTATGTATCTCAAAACTGTCCATTTTTTTCATTCAGGTCTTGAATTTGGTTGCTAAGATCTAATGTTGGACAGGTTTATTAGCATGTTTTCTTGATTGTTTCACGATCTGGTTATTAGACAAAGATCAGTGGCATGAAAGAGGATTTTTTTAAAGAGCTGAATTTATGATTTATAAGAAATTGGTCAGAATATGGGATGAAAAATTCTTGTTTTCTCAGTGGGTCAGACTAGTTCTGGATTAGATTTTCTTTTTAGTGGAATATCTTCCTTCATAATGTTGTGTTGAGTCTAGGCACAATCCATGTTGGGGGACCGACCTTAAAGCTATGAAGTATATATATTATAATATATATATTAGTTGAAATGTTGCCATATGTTCATGAATGCTTGCTGTCAGATGTTGCAGGTTTTAACATTTTTATTGGGGCGTTGTTAGTTTTTGAATGGTTGAAAGGGAGTAATTTTTCTTATTTAGTTATTTTTTTCCAGTTTTAAGGCTACTTTTCTGCATGATCATTTAATTGTACATTTGTATATTAAATATCTTATGTTTTTTAAATTGATGTATTTTCACAGCTTGCCCACTGGAGGATTTTGAGTGTTTGGATGCCACCATGTGTGTGACGAAGGCAGAGGTGTGTGATGGACGACTCCAATGTACTGATGGGTCAGATGAGCTTAACTGCAATCAAAGTTCAGGCTGCCTTCTGGGTGACTGGTCATGCAGGAACAGGATCTGTGTACCCCTTAATCTCCGCTGTAATGGGGAGGACAACTGTGGAGATGGCTCAGATGAAGAGGGTTGTGGTGAGCTGCAGTGTGATCGGTTACATCCTTTATTTTACATCACGTGGTGGTAAATGCATGATGCTAGAACATGTGTGCTGAACGTTTCAGGGCCATGTGGAGACCTGAACGTGCGCTGCCCAAATGGAACATGTCTGCCCCTGAGGGAGAGATGTGATGGAGTTGCCCAGTGCTCTGACGGGAGGGACGAGCCGGTTACATGTGGTAAGACTGGGCTCTATGTCTTTCTCAGTCTAAATGGAGGGCTTTGAGTTAGTATAAGCCAATGAGGACACTGTATTGTCTTTCCTCAGCATCATATACAAAACTCATCAAATGTTGACTGTGTAATATAGGCAAACATTTGGGCTGTTGGATCTTAAATATTTTAAATTGGCAATGTTGGTTTCATGTTCTCAAACAAAGCCTTAGAAGCTGTGTGTACTACCCCCATGCCCCCTATCTCAGGTAAAAGGTGTGAAGTGAGAAATGGTGGTTGCAGTCACACTTGTACTGACCAGCCTTGGGGAGCTTTGTGCTCATGCCCTTTTGGAATGAAGCTCTCTTCAAATGGGGCCAAGTGTCAAGGTATGTGTGGTGGGGTTTTTTGTTTTATTTTTTCCCCCTCCCATTGGGCCACAGACTAGAAAAATATTCTTCGATATCTACATCATGCATGATGTGAGAAAAAATTTCCAGCATACACTTTAGTTTGCAAGACCTCTATTGTGGACATTTTTCCTGCTCTGTAGATATTGATGAGTGTTCTCAGTCTTTTGGGCCCTGCATGCACACGTGTGTCAATACCAAAGGATCATTTCAGTGCCGATGCCTCCCAGGTTTCAATCTTCAGGGGGGTAACGTATGCCAAGCTCAAGGTAACACACGTAATCTTTTTTCTCCTTTTGTAGTTCAATTAATGCTTTGCTTAATGTCATAACCTTTTCATTTATTAACAATGTAAAGGAAATGGCACCAAACTTCTTACCACCAAGAGGGGATTCATTGGACTAATCACTGTGAAAGCCAGAGTATACAAGACCCTTTTTGCAACGGACAGTGATCCTGTAGCTGTAACATTTGATTTTGCTCGGAACCTCCTTTATTGGGCTGATGGGAATGGAAACGTATATAAAGCTGAAGATCAGAAGAGAAGAGTGCTTTATTCAGGTTAGTTGGGATTGTTTTGCCCTGACATTTTTGTGAGCTTGGTACTCTCTGACCAGTTTACTCTTTTTCGAACGACCCATTACTGTATACTGGGCAGTGATACTTATTGTGTATATAATATTGTTAAAATTTTTGTTTTAATGATTTAATCCATATGCTCTCTGTGTTTAGGTCATAGTGGCATTAAAAGTTTAGCTGTTGACTGGCTCAATGGACAACTTTACTGGACCAACATTATACAGAAAAGCATTTACATCGGAGCCTCTGATGGTAATGCTGTAGGTATAGTCATGTCCAAAGATACAGACCCAGCAGATTTAGTCCTCCTGCCGGTCGAAAGGTATATATTATCAGTTTTGCTTGCCTTTCTTTGTTTTCTGCTTCTGTCTGTTCCTTGAAGTATAATGGCTTTGAAGTGCTAAGATGCCCTTCCTTTCTTTTAGTATGATGTTTTGGATTAACAAAGGATTGAATGATGAAATGACAATTGAGAGAGCTGGCATGGACGGCTCTATGCGTGAAAGTCTGGTTGTAATAACTGGTCAGTTGCCACGAAGCCTTACAATGGATGTAGCAGTTCGGCGATTGTATTGGATAAGTGACTTCAGAATGGTAAGAGCCCATTGCCCCATTCCAGTCATATCCACATAGTCAAGGTAATCTGTTTGGGGGGGGGCGGGGGTTGCATTAATATTACATAAAGATTTAGCTCTTGGTACTCCTATTTTTTTCCTACACTGTACTGAAATGTGAAAAGAATGTAATGCATTTTGTATAAAGTAGAGAATTTGTAATATGTTTGTTGTGAACATGGAGAACACAAAGTTGAGAACCACTGGCTTAGAAGTCTGCTGCTTACAGTTGTAAGGTGATTTGCGTATCCAACATAAGTAAAATATAAATTGAATTAGTTGCTTTTGAGGTTTTTCTGTGAAAACAGTTCAGCATGGCCACAACAGTCTCTGTGTGGATTTTTTGTATCTTGCGATCTCCATGGTTGTGTGAAAATTGTAGACTCACTCATCTGAATGTTTGCAGTCAGTTGAGACCGTGAAAGTGGATGGCACAGGACGTTACACCTTTCTGGAGTTCTTTAAAGGAAGGATGGCTCAGAACCTGGCTGTATTCAGTGGGATGTTTTATTGGACTGATGCCAGGCGCTTGTGGCAAGCTTCTCAAGCCCAACCTGACCAAAGAAGTTATCTTCTGAAAGCAACATCTCCGATCCTGACTGTCTACCATGAACTCCAGCAGCCTCGAGGTAAATCAGTTTCATCAGCATTTTGTAAAATAATCTCAAGTAGCTTTGTACATTTGTAGAATTGTCTTTTTGGTAGGTTCTAACCCATGTAGGAAATCTTCTTGCCGCCTGTGCTCCCCCTCCCTGGCCAGTCGTGGTGGCTTTACCTGCTTCTGCCCTGAGCAGACACTTCCTCTGGCACAAGGTTCATGTGAAAGTATGTATGGGATGTTTTTACTATATGTTCTTTGATCCCTTATTTTGGACAGGAGCGTAATTGTCGTTCTCCAATATAATAGATTTTAAGCTTGCCTATGCAACACGCACAAGTATATATACCCTGGAGTATACAACCGAGGAGCCTGTGAAATCGCTACTCTTTTCCTCGGATGAGATCATTCAAGCTTTTGATATGGATTGGAAGAGAGGATGGGTGGTTTGGGCCAATGGCACCGGGCATGTGAAGTCTAGGCTGTTCAGTGGGGGTCAGTCCAACTACATTCCAACTTCAAAACCTGGTACGTAGTGCTGTTGCTGTTTTTCTGTGCTCAAATCACGTTTCTTTCTCGACTTAACGAGTTCTTTCCTTTTTTGTGATACTCTTAGCATGCACTATTAAAGTTGACCAGAAGACTGGAAACTTGTACTGGGTGTCCTGTGATGAACTGGCTATTGGAGTCACCCACATTATCCTGCCTGATCAGAGTGTCACCAAGCAGTTGTACCAGGCCAGAGAAGCGATCAATGATTTATTTGTGGACTGGCAGCGAGGCCAGATGTACTGGCTGGAGGATGGTCAGATCATCAACATGAAACTTAGCCTAATGGGTGGGAATGCGAAGGCTATCTACAGCTTTGAGGCAAGAATGAAGAAAATTGTGTTTGATAGGAAAGCAAACGGCTTCCTTTGGAACTCCCAGAATGGTTTGTATGGTTTACCAGTCAACAGTATATATCATGTACAGATTCAGATAAATTAAGTACCAGGAAATGCTACACATGATCTTACAGAACTTCTCCCACTGTTGTAGAGTTGCAAGTGCTGAGTGTTCTGAAGATGAGAAAATACTCTGCTGGTAAAAAATGGGCCGTTCCGGGCTTGATTGTGGCTGCTTACGAACCCTACATGGTGACCATGTTTAATGAAGTGCTCACTTTGTGGGAGCGGCAAGATGGGACGCATGTTAGGGTAGTTTCTGTGGAGAGCGGTGTTTTTGGAGTAGCCATCGCAATGAAAGAAGTGAAGCAAGGTCAGTACAGCTGTGCCATCTTTTCAGTGCGAGGGGAAAACAGTTTGCTGTAGGCAGCTGGTGCACCCAGCGATTCTTACTTCCCTTACATTGGTAGCAAAGATAATGCTACAGTTTTGAAATTATACTTAGACCTCATTATAGGACAGTGAGTGTCCAAGAGACTTCATCTTAATCTCATATCTGAATTACAAGTAACCAGTGAAAAGTTTATATTATAAACATGTATATAATATTGTGTTGAAATGAATAATCTTTGTGCTTAGTTTGTCTTAAGGCTATTTCTTTCTCTCTCATTAGATGAAGCCTTTGTGTCCCCTACTAAAGCTCCCTTGAGGTGCCGTTTTGGCTCAAAGCCCTGTAAGGACAACAGTGAATGTGTACTTCATAGTCATGTATGTGATGGGGAGGTAGACTGTAAAGATGCATCTGATGAAAATGACTGTGAGCATCAGTGCAGAGCAGGTAAGTAGTACAGAATTGGGTAATACTACAGTGTATTCTAGTATAAGTGGCTTTCTGGTGTATTGATGGTGTATTAACTTAGAGCTTACTGTTTAGTTTGTTTTGGAAAGGGTGCTGCAATGCACAGCTTTCGTTTTATAACACACAAACTTGAATGAATAGAAAAGGATAGATAAATGGAAGGTCCATTTATAGCCAAGCAAGTTTGTGGTATCAAAAATGCATCAGATGTCATAGAAGTGTATAATTATTGTAAAATAGGGTGTGATAAAACACCATTAATGACTTTTGGCTTTTGTTCCATTTCACATAATGCGTGAAGTGTTTTATTAATTTTTGTTTTTAATTTCACATATTTTGAATGAAGACCAGTTCCACTGTGCTCATGGGAGGATGTGTATAGACAAGAAGCAGGTGTGTGATGGGACTCCTCAGTGTCAGGATCGCTCTGATGAAATGAGCTGCTTGACCCGCAGTGAAAGCTGCAGCCACCACTGTGACAATAAGACCCACTGCATTCCAGAAACCTTCCTGTGTGATGGAGAGAGAGACTGCACTGACGGAACTGATGAAGCAGACTGTCGTGAGTGTTGCAAAGGTTGCCTGGTGATACAACAAATTCTGCATTCTAAAATAATTTCCTTAATGCTTTTTCTAACTTTTTAGCTGCTGCTAATACAGCTTCTTCAGATAAACCCTTTACTGAAACAAACTGTGAAAGTCCCTCTGTAAGATGTGAAGGTACATCACTGTGTGTCAGTCAGTCCCAGCTGTGTGATGGGAAGTTGGACTGCCCTGATGGATTTGATGAACTCTCCTGTTTACATGAATGTCCAGTTCAAGGTAAGTCAAATATCCAATGTTGGCTTTTTGCAAGACCAAACAAAGAAGGAATAAGAATTGTTTTTCTGTTGGAACACACTTGACCTTCATAGTAGGATAAGCTAATTGAATTTTCAGATTTTGCAACTTATGCCCTGTAGTTCCAACCCACCTTACCCAATTGAGGCACTGACCAGAATGAGAATTTTGATGCACTGATCAGAACTGAAAATTTGTTTTTAGCCAAGTAGCAAGTATAGTGAAGTGATTTGATTGTATCTACAGAAGAACATGTTAAAATATTGCATTTATATTGACCCCAGGGGTCATCAAAAATCTTTGTGAACAACTGCATATATGAATTTCTATAATAACGTAATATCTAAGAACTTTATAAATGTAGGCCAGTCCAACAGGGGCATGTTGAGTTATATTCACTCTGATTTTCCTCTTGTAGGCCACTTCTTGTGTAAGAACAGGAGGACATGTGTCGAGCTGGCCTTGGTGTGTGATGGTCGTTCCGATTGCCCTGATGGTTCAGATGAGTCTTCTTGTCCTACATGTCCACTACATTGTGATGATGGAACAGTGTGTCTGCTCAAGGAGCAGTTCTGCGACAGCAAGATGGACTGTAGAGATGGCTTGGATGAAAGGAACTGCTGTATGATCCTGAGATTTGATTAAAGTCTTCATGTCAAAACTTAATATATTTCTTAATGATGTGTTTTTTATTTCTCAGACAAAAGAGGGAGAAAAGGTGAAGGAGTGTTAAGATTTAAGTGCCCTCTGGGCTTCAAACCATGCAGGGATGGAAGTGACTGCATCCTGAATAGCCATGTGTGTGATGGGGAGAAAGACTGCAAGGATGGGTCAGATGAACAGAGCTGTGAATACAGTTGTAGAAAAGGTAAAAGGTTTGGCACAACTGTTCTTTTACCCTTTTTACAGTAGTTGCAGCCCTTTTGTATTCTCTGAATTTCAGCAATCTAACTATGTGCATGAAGAACTGGCAGGTTTGGAAATTATGATGCTCCTCTGATCTCATCATTGGTCATTCCCTTTGTTGGCTGTTTCATTGAACAAGGTCTGGCATGTTTGAACAGGGAAATGTTACATTTGGAGAATTGAGGCTGAAGCACTCCACAATTCTTCCCCACACCAGGCTGAGTGGTAGATCCAACCAAACCACCAGTGATCTGCATATATGTCAAATGTGTGGGGCCAGAGTTGTATTACTTTTATGTATTAAACTTTAATTCTAGTGAGTGCTTGAAATGCTGGATGCTGAAGTCCTGTATTTAAGAATGTATTACTAGTATAGTTTGCTATTGCTCCTGTTAAAATAGCCACTGTCCTTGCCGTATTTTCATCTGTCCCTACAGACCAATTTCAGTGTGCTCATGGGAGGATGTGTATAGACAAGAAGCAGGTGTGTGATGGGACTCCTCAGTGTCAGGATCGCTCTGATGAAATGAGCTGCTTGACCCGCAGTGAAAGCTGCAGCCACCACTGTGACAATAAGACCCACTGCATTCCAGAAAGCTTCCTGTGTGATGGAGAGAGAGACTGCACTGATGGCACCGATGAAGCAGACTGTCGTGAGTGTTAAAATGAATGCGAGCTTATATGACCAAGTTTCATTTTACAATCTTCTACTCAATCCTGCATTTCTTACTTTTTCCAGCTTCTGAGACTGTAGCTGCTTCAGAAAAACCCTCTACTGAAACAAACTGCCAAAGTCCCTCTGTAAAATGTTCAGGCACATCCCTGTGTGTTAGTCAGTCCCAGCTGTGTGATGGGAAGTTGGACTGTCCTGATGGCTTTGATGAGCTCTTCTGTTTACAGGCATGCCCAGATACAGGTATTGATAGTTTTGATGCATTTGTACATGTTCGCGAACTCTTCAATCCATATCCCGTTTATATTTGGGGTCTTTCTTTAGGCAACTTCCTGTGCAAGAACAGGAGGAACTGTATTGAACGCGCCTTGGTTTGTGATGGACACTCGGACTGCCCTGATGGTTCAGATGAGTTCCCTTGTCCTGCTTGTCCTCTGAACTGTGATTTTTGGACCACATGCTTGACTAACCAACAGTTATGTGACGGCAACAAGGACTGTAGCGATGGCGCTGATGAAAAGAATTGCTGTATGAACTTTCTCATTCTATTCATTAGAATCATTTCCTTAGGGAAAGACATTTGCTAACCGAACACTGAATGCTTTCATTTTGCAGCAAACAGTGTTGAGACGGCCTCAGGAACTTCAGCACTAACCTGTCCTCTTGGCTTTAAACCGTGCCTTGATGGAAGCAAGTGTATCCTCAACCGTTATATGTGTGATGGGGAGAAAGACTGCAAGGATGGGTCTGATGAGAAGAACTGTGAACGCAAATGCAGAAAAGGTAAATGTTTATTCAAATCTTTCATTTTGATCATTAAACTCAACTGTTGGCTACTTTACCTTGACCTTCTTTTGGATTACTTTCCTCTATATCAACTAGGGGTGGACATTATTTTATATTTTTGTGAGGATTTGTCACAAAGCTGCACCATATCTGTGTTCTCAGATCCTATACTTTTTAATTAAAGCGTAAGTAGCCTGTGCTAATTTTAATTAGTGGGGCAAACCATGGAATACCTTACTTTACAGGAAAAAACATTTGTGATGTTTTTTTATTTTTATTGAAAGTCATGCTAATTTAAACTGAATTATAGTCCCAGCATGTTTTTCCTTGGAACCCACAGGTGAATTTCAGTGTGCAAATGGGAGGATGTGTATAGTCAAGAAAAAAGTGTGTGATGGGACTCCTCAGTGTCAGGATCACTCTGATGAAAGTAACTGCTGTAGCCACCATTGTGACAAGGCCCGCTGTATTCCCAAAACCTTCCTGTGTGATGGCGAGAGAGATTGTCTAGATGGCAGTGATGAAGCAGACTGTTGTAAGTGTTGTGTTGGACAGAAGCTCACATTTACTTTTCTTTTTTTTGATAGAAATAATTGATTTTGGGAATTTACGGTTTCAGTGACTGCTGCACCAAATGCGATGAATACTGCTCTTTGTAATGAATATTGCTACACCTCAGTAATACACAATATGGTCATTGTTCTGGTAACTGTTGATTGGTTAACTGAAAATTTGTGCCTGATGACTTGCATCAATATTGATGGCCAAACAATTAATAAATGTAACATACTGCCAGTTTGTCATACTTGCACTGTTTGTGAATCTTTACAGCAAGAGAAAAAGGAAAGTTGGCAGAAAAAACATCGTTCAAAGATGTATCAACACTTTTGCCGTCTTGGACACCAGTCTGTAAAAGTCCATCTGTGTTATGTAAACCTACATTGGTGTGCATGTCTCCGACTCAGCTTTGTAATGGAAACGCTGACTGTCCTGATGGCTCTGATGAAACCTTCTGCATCAATTCATGTTCAAAGATAGGTAACGTGCTTTAATTTGCTTTATATAGCTGGTCTGTTTCTCATTAAAGTTTGTTGAAACTTACTTTTTTCTTTGGTTGTCCTTTTGGTAGGTGACTTCCTGTGTAAAGACAAAAGGAAATGCGTTGAGGGGTATCTTGTCTGTGATGGGCGCCCTGATTGTACAGATGGCTCTGATGAGGTGGAATGCTCAAGTGCTGCTGTAAAGAACACAAATGCATCTCCTTTGAGATGTCGTTTTGGCTCAAAGCTTTGTAAGGACGGCAGCGATTGTTTCCTGCTAAGTCATGTATGTGATGGCGAAAAGGACTGTAAGGATGGATCTGATGAGGAGGGGTGTGACCTTCAGTGTAATCCAGGTCAGATGGCTTATCTGTATTTTTAAATACATTCCTGACAACAGATTCAAACTCTGCTACTGCTTTGCAAAGTGCTTTGGTTCATGGTGTAGTCAGAATACGTAGCTTGTGGCCTGTTCAAAAGTTACACATGTTGTATTTTCTGTATTCTTTTCAAATAACTAAGTTGTTCTCCATGGAGGATATGTTCTTGTATTTCCTTTCAAATCCAACTCCACATAATTTAGAAATGGGGTGAGGGCAGGTGGACCTGTTTGAAACTGGTTCAGATATAGATGGTGTTTATATGATTTGTCTTGTGAGAATCTGAAGCTGATTATGACTGGCATTTTGTTTCAGGCCAGTTTCAATGTATCCGTGGCAAAATGTGTATAGAAAGAAAGCAGGTGTGTGATGGGACCCCTCAGTGTCAGGACGGCTCTGATGAAGCGAACTGCTGGAAAGCTTCCAGGAGCTGTGCCTTACGCTGTGACCAGAATAGCCGCTGTATTCCAGAGGTCTTCGTCTGCAATGGAATGAAGGACTGTTGGGATGGGTCGGATGAAGCAGACTGTGGTAGGGCTGTTTTTTTTGTTTTGTTTGTTTGTTTTTAAGGTGTTTTCCCATTCACCTCCTTCCTACAATTTGATTGTGTGTTTGTTTGCGCTAATATGCAGGCAAACCTGATGCTTATTCCCGCTGCAAAAGCCCGTCTGTACCCTGCTTAGGAGGCTCACAGTGCATCTCCCAGAAACAACTCTGTGATGGAAGAAAGGATTGTGCCGATGGGTCTGATGAGAAACCTTGTATTAAGAAATGCCCTTATGATGGTAGTGAATTGTAATTTTATCTCCTGCCATAATTGGAAGCAGTAAATGAAAATAAAGGCATGGTCAACCTGGTAATGGTTTTAACTTCTTTTCCCCCCCCTAACACCAGGTGATTTCCTGTGTAACGACAGACGTAAATGTGTTGATGTGAATCAGGTCTGTGATGGCCATTTTCACTGCACAGATGGCTCTGATGAGTGGAATTGTCCCACTGTGACTACAGTCACCACCCCCTATGTAGGTCCCTTAAAATGTCGATTGGGCTTGAAGCCCTGCAAGGACAGCAGTGACTGTATCCTTTACAGTCATGTGTGTGATGGAGAGGTTGATTGTAGGGACGGATCTGATGAAGAGGGTTGTGATGTTACCTGCAGAGCAGGTAATGAACAGCAGTTTTGGGGGGGTTGGGTTTTTTTGCATTTCACACTTTTTTTTTTTTACTATTTTTCCTCCTTCTAGGGCAGTTTCAGTGTGCTCATGGCAAGAAATGCATTGATGCAAAGCTAGTGTGTGATGGTAAGCCACAGTGCCAGGATCGTTCTGATGAAATGGCCTGCTTTACACGCACCAAAAGCTGCAGCCACCACTGTGACAATAAGACCCGCTGCATTCCAGGCAACTTCCTTTGTGATGGAGAGAAAGACTGTGTGGATGGCAGTGATGAAGCCGATTGTGGTAATTTTAATCGAGTCAAGTCAAATGTTGCATACATCAACCGTCTGTTAGAAATCAGGCAGGGCTGTAGCTAGACATGGTTGGTGGTTTCAACAAGAATGTATGCAGATTATTGTCGTTACCTATGTCACCCATATCTAGCTTTTACACTTCATGTCTCCACTTGATATTTCAGTTGAAAGCTGTTTTTAATTGAGTGGGATAAGTGTGTAGCCTTCCATTGACTTGCCTTACTCTTATGGTCTAGGCTACCCTACCCAGGTCAGAAGCTGTGATAGCCCTTCTGTCTTGTGTCGGGACGGGAAATTGTGCATATCTAGCGATCAGGTGTGTGATGGAAAGAAAGACTGCCCAGATGGCTTTGATGAAGAGTCTTGCCTTAAAAGATGTCCAAAGAGAGGTAATATGAGATGGGGTGGCTGTATGGTTTTGATAAATTATTGATTTTGCATTGATGCATGTTTAATTACCAATACCAATTTACCTTGTATGCCAAAATAATTCGCTTTTATTGCTTTAAAACCTTGGATTTATTGAAATGAATAAAATCTGCAACTGTGACTCTCTCTCGCTCTCGCTCTCTC
>JBBKCR010000034.1:2005850-2020084 GCA_037577295.1 Ladigesia roloffi | reverse complement strand
TGTCTGTCTCTCGCTCTCGCTCTCTCTGTCTGTCTCTCGCTCTCGCTCTCTCTGTCTGTCTCTCGCTCTCGCTCTCTCTGTCTGTCTCTCGCTCTCGCTCTCTGTCTGTCTCGCTCTCTCTGTCTGTCTCGCTCTCTCTGTCTGTCTGTCTGTCTGTACTATTTCAACTCCTCTATATATGTGGGGGTTCAAGCTTTTAAATCTGAAGATCTATGATATAGCCTTGTAATAATTAGTGCTTTTTTTTCAAATAGGTGACTTCTTGTGTAAGGACAGAAAGAAATGTGTTGGGAAGTATCTTGTCTGTGATGGACGCAGAGACTGCTTTGATGGTTCTGATGAAGTAGGTTGTCCTACTGTTGCTGCAAAGACCACCAAAGCGCCTCCTTTAAGGTGCCGTTTTGGCACTAAGCCCTGTAAAGACAACAGTGACTGTATCCTACATAGTCATGTATGTGACGGGGAGATGGACTGTAATGATGGCTCTGATGAAGAAGGGTGTCCGACTCAATGTTCTCCAGGTGAATGTATCCCGTATATTTTTTCAACAGTTTTATCAGTTTTCACTCTAAGATAATTGTCTTAATACGTGCATGTTTTCAGATCAGTTCCACTGTGCGCATGGGAGGATGTGTATAGACAAGAAGCAGGTGTGTGATGGGACTCCTCAGTGTCAGGATCGCTCTGATGAAATGAGCTGCTTGACCCGCAGTGAAAGCTGCAGCCACCACTGTGACAATAAGACCCACTGCATTCCAGAAACCTTCCTGTGTGATGGAGAGAAAGACTGCACTGATGGCACTGATGAAGCAGACTGTCGTGAGTACTTTTAATAATGGGCTGTAATTAAAAAAAAAAAAAAGTTTATTTTTATAATGAATATTTATACATATGACGGTGATAGTTTTTTTTTTTCCCATTTCTGTCGCTTTTGGCTTATTCACTAGGTGCTCGGACCTGGTCTCTGTAAAGCTGCTTTGTGACAACCTGGTTGTGAAAACTGCTGTATAAATAATATTTTACAAAATTTAAAATACTCGTCTGACCATATTACATATTTTGCTAGTTGACCCCATTTTACAGATAACACAGATTGCACTTGAAGCTAAAGTGGTCATTTTGACCCTGGATGATACTGGAAATCAAATAGACTGCAGTCTAAGGTGAATTGGGTTAAAAGGTGATGCCTCTGGCCTTCCCTTTTCATCCATTCCCTGCATGAATGTTTGGGCCAATATCAGTGTGTTCCTTTTAGCACTGTTTGTCTGTCGGTTTATTTAAAGGTTTGCTGTAATTTGATATTATTTTTTACCTCATCTAGCTCCAACCACTAAAGAACCTTCGTATAAGTCCTCTACTAAAACAAGCTGTGAACCTCCCTCTGTGATGTGTAAAGAAACCTCCCTATGCATCAGTCAGTCTCAGATGTGTGATGGGAAGTTGGACTGTCCTGATGGGTTTGATGAGGTCTCCTGTTTACATGCCTGCTCAGATCCAGGTAATATGTGCCTGTGGTGCATGACAAGTGTAGTTTCCACTCCAGATATGAATTGTAATTGGTCACTGTGCTCCTTGTGCAGGCCTCTACCTGTGTAAAAACAAGAGGAAGTGTATTCAGCAGACTTTGGTGTGTGATGGCAATTCCGACTGCCCTGATGGTTCAGACGAGCTGCAGTGTGCTGCTTGTCCTCGACAATGTGATTATGGGGCAATATGTCTGACAAGCCAGCAGTTCTGTGATGGCAAGATGGACTGTAAAGATGGCTCGGATGAAAGGAACTGCTGTATGTTGTGCTTTAATGGAAGTGTTCTTGTTGGAAGTGCTTGGGAATTTATTCATTGTGTTTTTTAAATGTTTAAATTAGACAATGGTGGACGTACTACTGCAGGAGCATCAACCTTGAAGTGCTCTTTGGGATTCAAGCCATGCAGGGATGGAAGCGAATGCATCCTCTACAGTCATGTGTGTGACGGTGAGAAGGACTGCAAGGATGGGTCAGATGAGAACAACTGCGAACTCCAGTGTAAAAAAGGTAACGATTTTGTGTGTAAAACTTCCATTAATGTAATTTCTGTCTGGATGTTTAGGTTAACACTAGGTTTCCTTGTTTTAAACTACTTAATACAATCATTATTTTGAGATGTTTGTGGTATGTGGGTAGAAAGTATTCATGCGTGAGGTCTGAGTGAATGTCCTGTGATTTGCTGAACACGGAGCTCTTTCATTAAGTGACGTCAGTGCATATTTTTCTGTAACCCACCAGGACGATTTCAGTGTGCACATGGGAAAATGTGTATTGACATGAAGATGGTGTGTGATGGGACGCCTCAGTGTCAGGATCGCTCTGATGAAATGAACTGTTTCAAACCATCTGAAGATTGTCACCATCACTGTGATGACAGGAGCCGTTGCCTGCCTAGGAGCTTTGTCTGTGATGGAGAGAGAGACTGTTTTGATGGCACAGATGAGATGGGCTGCAGTGAGTTTTAGAGGGCAAATGCATTTGGTTTCCCCCTTGAAACAAAGTATTTTATACCCCTTTTCATGAATTTGTTATAAGTATCTGCTAACTTAATATGTGAAAATGGGAGCTACCATAGATTTGAGGTCAATATCTTGGGTAAAAAAAAAATGTGTTTTTAGGGTTAGTGTGTAAACATTTTCAATACTTAGTTTTTCCACACAATCTGGAAAGCATGCTGCAAAAGTTACTTTCAGGATGTACATACATCTGCCTATTCAGACTAAAGCTCTGCACATTCAGACTTGTTGTTTTTTGGTTTGTTTTATTTATTTATATTCTTTAAACTGATCCTTGTTCATTATTTTCTAGCTCCAAAGCCATGCCTGAATGGGCAGTTTCAGTGTGCCAGTGGGCAGTGTGTGTCCATCAGTCTTCGTTGTGATGGTCATGCAGACTGCCATGATCACTCTGATGAGAAGGGCTGTCGTAAACCTCCGCACTGTCCCCAGGGGAAGCGCTGTCCTCGCAGTCATGAATGCCTACTGAATGAGTGGCTCTGTGATGGGCATGAAGACTGCATTGATGGATCTGATGAACAGGTGAGAGCAGATCTGTTGTAGCAGCAGTTTAGCATTTATTTAATATATATAAAAATGTTTTTCATTTTGCGCTATTGCAAAATATCTCCTTGCCACATTCACACAACCACATAAGACATAACAGAAAGAAATCATGCAAATAGCTCTGGAGCCTTTGCACTTGGTTATAGAATGAAACTACATTAAGTTTCTTTTGAATTGGTTCCAAATACATATTAAATATAAAATGTTTTGCCAATTGTGACTTGATTGTTGTAGTTATTAGACATTAAATTTAGAAATTGAATTTAAACAGATATTGCTTCAGTAAACTTCACAAATGTCTGCACAAATTGCTGATATATGAACAGATGACTCCAGAAGTATTGATCTGCTTGAGTGAATATTGTTTTAGAACTGCAAAGCCTCCATGTTGCAATGTGGGGAGTTCCAGTGGATGTGTGCATCCAGAAATCAGTGCATTCCCTCATCTTGGAGGTGTGATGGTACGAAAGACTGTAAAGACCAGAGTGATGAAGATGGATGTGAGTAAACATTCTTTTCTCAACTTTTAAATAGACCTGTATAACATGGATGGAAAAAAAAACACTGAAAAAAACTTCCCTGATTATATAATAGCGTAAAGTTTGGTATTTCTTTCCAGGTGGAAAGATGGAATGCCCCACTCACCTATTTCAGTGTGGAAAGGAATGTGTGGACCCCAGAGTGATGTGTGATGGAGTCACCAATTGTCTGGATGGCTCTGATGAAGGTCTAGGGTGTCTCAGCAATAACTGCTCCAGCTTACGCAAACCTCAATGCCAACACTACTGTATCAGCACTCCCAGAGGAGCGGTTAGTAATTACCAGCTTGTTTGTGGACAGTATCGCTGTTTTTAATAAATTCTAGAGTGACATTACTACACACTTAACATTGTTATGGTTTGCGCTTTACGCTTTGAATTAAGTGTTTGTTTGTTTGTTTGTTTTATTCTTCCTTTCTCAGAAATGTGCCTGTCGGGCAGGCTTTCAACTCCAGACGAATGGATTTTGTGAAGATATTGATGAGTGTAAGGATGTTCAACCATCAGTCTGCACCCATAAATGCCATAACACACACGGCTCTTATGTGTGTCAGTGTCACCCAGGTTTTGTTTTGGAGCCAGATGGCAGCACATGCAAGAGTCCAGGTGGGTACAGTGATGCTGTATTTACGTAATGACAGTAGACTGATGACATACTGGAGATTTATTTGGCATATGTGGGGAAGAGTGGTAGAAAACATATGCATATTTGAATTAAACCTTAGACAACCTTATTCCTGGTGGTTTAATATAGGACATGTGAACTAAATTTCGGAATGAATGTCTACTACTTAATGGCAAGCTATTACCTAGAATTGTTGCAACTAGAGCTACTACTTTTTACAATTTTGCCATTTTTCTAGTAAGCCAGCTACACTGGTCATTTTAGATATTAAGTGAATTGGTCATAAGTCATGATCCCTGGTTCTTGTTGCTACCAGTTTGTAGGAAAGTGTCCAGTTCCTGACAAATTGATTCTGCCAGAACATGACCTGTTTGGATTTCTGATTGATCCGTCTGTCCGTTTTGCCTCCTTGGAGTATGTTCACTTATCTGGTTCATTGTCTTGCTGCATACAGAGGAACCTCATCTTTTGGCTGTGGTGCAATATGAGTTGCTGTTTAAAGACCTGCGAAGCAGCAACCTCCAAATACTGCTTTCCCCTGGCCAGACACCCATCTTCGCTGTGGACTATGACTGGATGGAGCAGAAACTGTTCTGGAGCAGTTTAGAAGAACAGAGCATCAAATATGCTGTTCATGGAGAAAAGGGCAACATCAAATCACTTGTTAAAGGTCTTGATCAAAAGCATATTGCCTTTTATTCTTTCACTGAATGAAGTGATCATCTGGTTCAAATAAATCACTGATCATGTGCAGGTGTGAAGTCCGATTCTATTGCTGTGGACTGGGTTGGAAGGAACCTTTACTGGGTAGATGGTGCTGCTAGACAGATTCTGGCTGTGAAACTTGGTAGCAGTATTGTGAGGCCTAAGGACTTCATAGTGGTTTTAGATGAAGACTTGGAACAACCTCGCTCTCTTGTGCTACTGCCACAGAAAGGGTGAGTAATACCCCATTGTGCGAATTAACAAATTGGTTAGTGTGAATGATTTAAATGTAGATTATTTAGATAATATTAAGATAATATAATATTAAGATAGTATTAAGGTGCTGATAATTACCTGCGCTCTGAATTGTTATGCAAATGGAGCTGTATTGATGTTTTAGGATGATGCTGTGGTCCGAGTTGGGTGCGGAGTCAAAGATTGTGCGTTCCGGGATGGATGGCTCACAGAGGAAGGTGGTGCTCAGGCAAAATCTGAGCTGGCCTGTGGCTATGGCTGTGGATATTGTGACTGACAGAATGTACTGGACAGATGAGAAGCTCAAATGCATCGGCTCAGCTACGCTAGATGGAGAGAACGTCAGGGTAACTAGAGTTTTGGCCCTATTTTTGTAGAAGACATTTTGCAAAAGCATCAAATTTGCTCTGAAATATAAAAATCTGGAGCCTTGAAAGGTGTCGGTCTGACGAAATGTAGATTTTTGAACGTCTTATTTGATTGGTGTTCAGATAAGTTTCAAAAGACTCTTTTGTGGTGTAAATATGGTGTCTGTGAATTTCATTTTAAGTGTGGTACCGAGATAACCTTCCATTGAAGTGTCAAGTCAGTGCTGGTCCCCCTCATATTTTTCATTGTTTTCCTTAACCTTTTTTTTTTTTTTTTATTTCCCCATCCAGATACTGCAGCTGGCAGAGAGTCAAAGCCCGTTTTCTGTGGCTGTGTTTAATGACATGGTTTATTGGTCTGACACCCAGAGATTAGCCATTTTTGGGGCTCACAAAACTTCTGGCAAGAATAGTTCAGTTATTCTCAAAAGACCTGGTCAGCCATTTGGACTCAAAGTAAGTATTGGCTTTTATGTATATATATGAGAAACTATTTTGTATCCAGAAAATCTGGACTTTTTGATACCAAATCATTGCTTAGTTTCTGCATTTATTGTGATTTATTTATTTTTTTTGTCCAGGTCGTCCACCCACTCATGCAGCCAAGGATGAAAAATCCCTGTGAGAATCTCAGGTGTTCAAATGTGTGTCTATTGACACTAGAGTCACAGGCAGTGTGCCGCTGTCCCACAGGACTGCTGTTGGCTGTGGATGGATTCACCTGTAGCCCACCTGAAGACACTTCCACTTCATTCCTCCTATTGCTCTCCCCTTCTACACTCACTCAGGTAAGACAGCTGTCAGCTTGGGTTTTCCATCTGTTAGAATAATTGTTCTGCTACATTGATCTAAAGCCCTAATTGAGAAAATGAATTATGCATGTTGTTAATTTTCATACATATTAGGGAAAGGGTCTTCCAAACAACTTGTGATTGTATATTTTTTATGTGAAATATTTAGTATGTAGTCTTTTTTTGTTTGTTTCACTTGGTCCAAAACTGCAAGTAATTCAACTCCAAAACTGCTTATGACCATACAACCATAAAATATACAAATATGCATGTATATTATCTACCATTATTAACTTTTTTTTTTTGGGGCTGTTGCTATTAAGTTGATTCAATTGTGTTCTGTGTAGATCTTTACTAGAAACCTGCAAGGTGGGACTGGGTTAAAAATGTGGCCTGACCACCGTGCCATGGCACTTCCTGGCATAAACGAAGCTACAGGTATAGACCTTGTCGTCCAAGACAACATGTTATACCTAGCAGATGCCAGTCAGGCCTCCATGGCACAGTTTAAAATAAGTGACTCTGGCCTCAAACCTGAAGGCCAACCACTGCAGCTGCAGGGAGATGTAATAACCGCTCTTGCTGTGGACTGGATCACACACAACCTGTACTGGAGCAGCATCAAGCAGCCACAACTCCATGTCGCCTCACCTGGCTGGAAGTACACAGCCATTGTGCTGGAGGCTGAGCTTCAGGACACCACATCTGTTGCATTGCACCCACCCACAGGCAGACTGTGCTTTACAGCTGTCAGAATGGGAGAAAGCAAAACCCTTCCTCAGGTAGTCTGCGCCTCCATGAACGGCCAGAACCGCAGGATTCTGTGGGACAAAGCACAGATTCCCATGTTTCTGACTTTCTCCAACCAGGGATCAACAGTTTACTGGGCAGACATTGGTGAGTTTAACCTTCATTGTTTTTCAGTTTGGTAGCACTTCCATTTGAGTGTTAAAGGAATGATTTACTGAGAACAGACCAATCATAACATTTTAATGCCACATGCCCAGTATGGTGTAGGTCCACAAGACCTGTCTCCAGAAGTTATCTGGCATCTGGCACCCCAACAAGAAAAAACCTCCATGGAGAAGTTTAGTTTGTCCAGCAAATCCCACAAGTTTGAGATTTGGTACAAAATTGAGGCCAAATCAGCACAGTCATGTTCTTCAAACCATTCCTGGTGTTTTTTGCTTGTTTGTTTTGTTTTGTTTTGTTTTGTTTTGTTTTGTTTTTCCCCCCCACTGTGACTGGGTAGTTTATCTTGAAAGAAGCCACAAAATGCCAAGATTATTTTTGGCTTTGGCCAAAAAATTATTGGCCAATAGCTGAATAAAACAAAGTCAAATATCTTCCAATGGCTCTTTTGAAATGTTCCCAGGTTGTGTCAAGAATGAAGCGCACCTGGTTTGTGTCCAGAGACAGTTATATTTACTGTAATGTGATTATTATTGAAATATCATACTTTCTATTTAGATATGTACATATTTCACTGCATGTTCCCACATGTCAACATTTTTGTCCCATGGCACAAGCACACAGTTTCAGTTTGATACAGCAGTTATGAATTTACTAGAATTGATCCACTCGTTTCCTCCCCCCTTCATCTCCCCAGCTGCTGAAGTTATTTCCTCTGTGGACGTTAGTGGTTCCAATTACAAGGAATATAAACCTGGATCTTCCTTAATCGTATCTTTCACAAGAATTGAAAATATCCTTTTCTGGGTCACCCAAAACAATGGTAATTACTAAAAGCATTTACACAGAACACAGTTTCTTAAGCATACCTGTAGGTGGCACTTTAGTTGTATTGTCTAGAAAAGCTTATTTATAATCAAAACTATTTTAATACAATTAAACTTAAATGTAATGAGGAAACCTTCAATAAGTATAGAAGTGATTTTAAAATGGGAATTTAAGTTTCTACATTTCTTCATAAGTCATTGAGAACAATTTTCTGAGTTTTTCGGGTACATATAGGTTACAGTGTTGGTGATGCGAACTCAAATTTATATTATAAAAAAAATCACATGTCCTAGAGATTTCAGATTGTAAATATATCTGTAAAAATGTGAAATATGTAAATATTGAGACTGTGGTAAATCTGACCAGATTGTGTTGGGTCGAAGCGATTCTCCTACCTTCCTTTTATCAGGTGTGCCACATCAGTGCTGATCTCTCAAATATTTAACAATGTAATATTACTTGAATTTGTTCTAGGCACAACCACAATGTGGTACAGTGATGGTGTCCAGCCCAAACAGATGTGGTTTGAGGTGCAGACCAGTATTGTTGCATTGAAAGCTTACAACGAACACAGCCAGAAAGGTATCTTTTTTTTTTTTGTGGTGTATTATTTATTTGTTCATTTATTATATATTCCCCTCCCTCTATTCCTCTCTGTGAACAGAGACTTAAAGAGGGCAAGTGTATGTGTTGGTATGTAGAAGAGAAGAAACAATGACATTTTAGGCTTCTCTTTATTCAACTGCCATCACTCTGACCTCTTTAGAGCACTAGCTGTAGAACAAGTCCAGCAACTAAAGACATATTTTACATGCAGTTTGGGTTAGAGATAAGTGAAGCTATTCTTTCTCTATTTAAATAGAATGTATTCATGTCAGATCTGATTGTCCTGTCCCTTCCCGGATCCAGGGTCCAACCTGTGTGCTGAAAACAATGGGGGTTGCAGCCAGCTGTGTCTTGCATACCCTGGTGGGCGCACATGCCGCTGTACACAGGGCTACCTCGTCGTGAACAAGACCCAGTGTGTATTCAGTCTGGAGTGCCCCGCAGGCAGTAAGCCATGCAAAAATGGACATGAGTGCATGTTCAGTACCAAATTTTGTGACAGAATCTCAGATTGCCACGATGGTTCAGACGAAGAGGACTGTGAGTTTGATTTGTACTAATTGCATACACATCATTAGATTTCGAAATTACACTACTTTTTGGGGAGGGGGCATTGAAATGATTGTTGAATCTGCTGTTTTCCCCTTTTCACTATTTCAAATAGTTAGTAGCTGCAATTGTTTTAAACCAAGCTACAGATCGCTTAATTGCCCATTTCTTCACACACCCAGGTGCGTATGTGAAGAATATTCCAGGATTCAGACATAAGCGTCCTCCCCCAGGTGTTGCTGACCCTCAGGATAATGAGCTCCTGGACAGAACGCTGGGTGGTCCGTCTTGTGATTCAAAGTTGTGTAATGGCCACGGGCGATGTGTGTTGCAAAAGGAGGAGCCAGGCTGCGAGTGTTTGGAGGGTTACAGTGGAACATACTGTCAGGAAGGCGGACCCAGCATTACTCCTGTTGTCCTTTCTGTCCTCTTCATCATGGCAGTATTCATTGCATCTGCTGTGGTTCTGAAAAGGAGGTATTGTTCCACTTGCTGAACTGCAAGGCTTTGAATACATAGTGTGGGCAGTATGATTACGTGTAAAAGGGGACATATGCTAAATTGTATTTCGATTTGTCTCTACTGCTCCTATAAACAATACAAGCATTAAAAAAACATCCATTAGTTTTCTGAGTCAAGTGGAAGATTTTGGTGTCAGGAATCATGTGCTTCTATGAGCCTTTTAAACGGCTCCCTTATTCCGACATCAGAATAAAGAGAATTGCAAAGAACCACCCCTCACCTTTGAGCCCCCACCTACTACATTAGATTGTGTTGCCAGCGACAGCTTATTTGAATAAATTGACAGAGCCCCTACACAGCTCATTTTCCTCAGTACTGAAACGGTCAAGAGTAGAGCTGGCGATATCTTTTTTTTTTTTTTTTTTTTTTTTTTTTTTTTCCTTTTCTTCTTCGTTTCTTTGATTTTTTTTTTTTTTTTGGGTGGGCTGTACAGAGCATGTTTGCACAAAATCATAGATCTAAACTTGTTTTAAAAAAAAATGTCCCCTTACAGCACGGAGCTCAAAGTCTTGATCATGCTTTTCCCGAATTTACTACTTCTTTAACCTTTTTGTAATTTGTAATTACTGGCAGATTTCTTCTTTTATTTTTTGCCCACCTTTAGACCATATGGATCAAATGTAGTCATGTTGCTGCATGAACAATGTTCCTGGATGTTTGTCTGTGGCTACTTGCTTGCTAGAATACGGTCTCCTGATCTATGTCCATGCCTGTTTACAGACGAGATAAAGCTGCAAGGGGGCAAAAAACTGACAAGGAAACTCTCATGAAGGACATCGACGAACATGAACCTGAGGCACATCCTCAGAATTTTGTTAATGAGCTCTACGAACCTGAAGAGGTTTGTTAACTTTCCCTCAGTAATAATTTATCGCTTTGTGTTAAGAAGCAAGTTTAAGTTTAGGTTAGGAAAGCTATAGAGCATTATTATAAAATTGATTATTGTATATTAAGTTTTTCTCTATTTAATGGTGTGATTTTATATTGGAGTTTGGGCTTTGTGTAATCTCTCTAAAAAAAGTCATTTTCCCCCCTCCTCCCTTACAGGTACAAACCACTGAATCAGTCAACTGAATTTGAGCTTTTTAAATAAAGCATATCTGGACAGAAGCATTGCTGTAATGTGTGTTTATTTGTAAGGCAAGCTTATCCTTACTCAAGCATATCCAACACCTTTAATATTCAAAGGCAATTCAAAGTGTGTTATCTGAAACCAAAAAGAACAGGGAGCTTCAGGATATTAAATGAAACCGCCACCATAACATTAAAAAATCACTGCCTAGAGTGCATATCCCATCAATCTATGGGTCCAAGTCTTCATTTAACCTCCATTAGTATAAATGATCACTTGAACCAAAAACAAACTAGATTTTTCCAACAGTAGTGAGGACAAAATGGCCCATGACCGTAACGGGGACCCAACCCCAGCAAGAATTATTCTGTTGGGTACAACCTAAAGGTAATACATTTTACAGCTTGTATTTAGGCATCCACACCAACTTGCCTCTCCTTTTCATGCAACCACTGAAGCTGAAGGGAATTGTTCCAGTGGCAGCTGATGAGGGGCATTAAAACTGCTGACAAATGGTTATTTAACGTTGACTTGCAAGCAACCTTCTACATGAGTCACAAAATCTGTTTGAACGAAAGCTACAATTGTTGCCTCTACAGCAACATACAGTAAATACTTAATCGCTTAATTCTTTTATTTAAAAAATGAGTCCTTTGCATAACAATGCCAGAATTAAAGTAAATATTTATATTTTTATAGATATTTGTGTTAACATATCAGATTTACACTTGGGATAAACAATGTTTTCAGCAATAATATAGCTTACTAGAAATTTACAATATGAAATATTTCCTCTCCTTTATACGTTTTTTACGTCTTTATAAAAATACGTCCAAGTAAAGACTAGTGATGGATAATTTATGGTTCCTCACTGAAAATCAAGTTTTGTATTCAAAAGTACTAAAAACAATGATCAGCCAAAACATTTTTTAAAAGGTTAAATGATCAATGATAACCTCAGTACAATGGAACATAACAAAGGGTGGGATATTAGGTTGCAAAAGAACAGTTGGTATTATGGCTAAATTGTTGACAAAGCATTTTTTTTTAATGTAATGAATGCTATGATAGAGCTGTCAGAAAACAGTGCTTTGGAGGTTGTGGCTCAAGTGCAGATCAGAGTTTAAAAAACAAGTTACTATGACTTGCAAATGCTCAGGGCATTTAAAGTGTCTTCCACACCTGTCACTGACAGGAGCACTGCATGACTGAATGTTTGGTTTGAACAGTGGCATTGCTCTGGAAATGTTTACACTGTGCTGATAAAGAAAACAAAGCAACCTGAATACTAATTGCTACCTGGGAAGTAAGAGCTAGAGGATGTCTGGCAAAAGTTTACCCTTTTTCACTAAAAGATATATCTAAGTGGACATTTCTTTACTGGCAAAACATCACACACCACATTCAGCTGGGTCACAGGCTATTATATGTTGCATATTTGATTCTATTGTACAATAAAGGCAGTTACAAAAACTGTTAAGTTTGCTATGGGGTACTATAGACCTGTACACTTTAGGCAAAATGTAACTCAATTGTTTGTGATTGTGTTACACAATTGAAATAAACCCAGTTACATTATACCTATGATTTATAGGCTTATTACCTCATAGCTAAACTTTACAGTAATTGTTTACTTTGAGTGCATATTTGACTATTAGCATGGTGTAAATATATCCAGTCATTTGACAAACATGCTATTACACTGTTTACAATTCATGATTAGTTATATAAATAATATAGAGGTTGTGCATGCAACTCTGATTAATTACAGTTATGTAAGAATCGTAAATTACATGTTGCATTTTGGCAGTAATTTATAGTGGTAGTCAAAAATGCACAAAAGGCATGCACTGCACCCATAGGCTTATACAAACTACCGTGATCACAAAAATGGTAAACAGTGTAAAAAACATGTTTGTTAAATGACTGCCTGTTGTTTGTAGCAATCTGATATAACAAAGCAAATGAGTCCTAGCATGTTCAGTGATGTATGTACTTCCTCATTGCTGCCTGTGTACATCCTGCACTCTGTCCTGGTGAACCATCTTGGTGTGCAGCCTATTACAAAACAGGTCTTGTCCGGTCATGCAAAGTCAGACCTGCTTTCATCTCAGTGACTATAATGCTGCCTCACCTCTGAGAACTGGCATGCGCACTGGTGCAAGGGGAAGTGTGTATATAAACTGTTCTTGTGGCTTGTAGAAGAGTGGCCGCCTTACATTCTGACACTGTCTCTACAACAGGTTGTTGAACTACTGCGGTTTTGTGTACAAGTGCACAAGGGAAAGTATTTTTACATAACTGCTTTGCTGGTTTCACTGAGAATTCCTTTAAACTGTAATATGGACTCCAGTGGTAGGCTATAGACATAATATAATCTTAGTCTTCTAGCTGTGCTTAATTTTAAGCTGTGCTTACTAACAAGGTACATTTATTCATTGTCTAATTACTTGATCCTTACTTTGGTCACAAGTACCTGGAGCCTGTCCCTTCGCATACAGTTGCAAGGCATGGACTCACCACAGGCACACGCATGCATGTGCATACACACACACAAACACCATGTTCAATTTAGAATCCCCAATTCACCGGACATGCATGTCTTTGGACTGTGGGAGAAACTGGAGACGAGGAGAACATGCAAACTTCACATAAACAAAGCCAGGACCTGGATCCAAACCCCCAACTCTGGAGATTCTACCCACTGCACCACCGTTTGGCTTGTGCAAGGGACCTGATTTCTTTTTATCATAAAACACAGATCTATGTCAATCTGGACAAGAGTGTCTGCCAAAAGCTGTAAAAGAAATGAACAAATGAAACATTCAGAGGTGGGTGACTGGCAAAATGAGTCCAGGGCAGGAGGAGAAGTAATTTGTGCAATTTGAAACAAAGAGCAGAAAATGCAAAATGGAAAGCTTTTTTGACCGGCCATATACTGCATATTATATATGCTTGCCTAAAGGCATTCAGAAGCACATCTGATTCTGTGTTTCATCATTGTGCTTCAGCTGACAGTGTGTGCTTTTATGGCCACACCTGCCTACCTGATTTACTTCCAAGGGCCAACAGCAAACTTACCTTTGAGTCAAACAAACTGACACAAAACACTTAAAGGGCCAGTGTCATAGAGTCTGTTTATATATTTATTTATTTAACTATCGATGTTGTGTGGCATCCATCTCTTCTTCATCTCTTTAGTTTCACAATTTTTACAATTTACTCAATTTAGCATAAAAACTGTCCTGTGTTTTTGAATGACACTTTAAATCCTGAATACGCCAGAGGAGGAATTCCCCTCCAAACAGGTTACACTATGAAACACAATGTACTTAATTTGTGCTTAACTTTACCTTAATTTACCCCTGAAAATA
>JBBKCR010000034.1:1994491-2005750 GCA_037577295.1 Ladigesia roloffi | reverse complement strand
GATACAACATTAATAACGTGCCATTATTTGACTTGCATACACTGCTGATTTCTAAAGACTGCTGCTCAGTGGCGGTCGCTTGTTTCTTGAGCTGAAACTACCCTAAGAGACAGCTAAAGAGTGGTCTGGAACAACCTTACGAACGTGGGACGTGCATAAGGTATACTTAGTGTACGAACGCTTCGAGAACCATCCCATAAAGTTAAGAGAGAGTTTAAGGTGAAATGAAGACCTACTAAGCAATAAGTAGCTTTCAAGAAACCGGGCCCAGATAGTTTAGCAGAATGCTCTTATGAGCAGTTAAATCTTGATCTACAATCAAAACATATAGAGAAAGAGTACATTCAGAAAGGAGAAAATCTACAGAGGAGGAAACATCTGGATACAGTCTGGCTCTAAAAGAAACTCAACATCATGTACAGTGCTGCATTTGCACACAGTACTGGATTTTAATTATGATGGCCCAGTTATAACTGGAATAAATAGCAATATTATGTAAGGATAATTTAACAAAACTGTGTGGTATTTGTATTTGAGATTAAAAACAGATATTTATAAATATGTCATGATGGGCCAACCACTGCTTTTATTTTTTATTTTACACAATTTTTTGCAATGCTTTTGCAAAGTCTGCACAAAGTGTTGTTTTTTTCTATAAAAAATGGTAACAATAGATAATGTGCTTGTATTTAAAAAGCTCTGTATTTGTGCATATGTCTCACATGCACACTCTTTAGAATGGAAGCTGGGATTATACAAGCTGCACTTTGCACCCTCTGAACTGCCAGGGTAAAGGTCAGGTTCACCTCACAAACTGTTGTTGCTTCTCTAAGGGTTACAGTGCCCTCTGGTGGCAGCAGACTGCACTGTCAACAGATTGCACCTTGATATTTCCTCTGAAGACTTCTTACCTGAATATTTTTCTATTGCTGTCAGAATCAGTGCGGTCTAGTCTCATAAACAGAAGGACAGAAGTGAGGCCTGCAGCAGGTTTACACAGTTCTGGCAGCTGGAATGTTTGAAATTATCTGTATGCAGTAATGAAAGACATGGCAGTCCTTAGGGATTTCAGTCAAAATAGGCCTCTGTCTGATTTTTTTCAAGACTTAGTGGGCTCTGCGATAACTCTTACTCTGAATATCTGGCTGTGCAAAGAATACTTGCTGACTTGCTGAAATATCTGCAGTGCAGACTTGTAATTTAAAACAAAAGTTACATTTTGCGGCTGGAGCTAAGTGTAAGGTTGCACCTGGTTCTAATATAAGAGTTGCTACTGCACTATATCTATAATATCTATGCCCCAATAGATGCAGTGCTCTTGCATTGTTCACGATTGCATTTTTGATGATGAAACTGGAAAATACAGGTCTCTGTCTGAAATAACCGATGTCGTCATTTTTTGAAAAAAGAATTTATTTGTTAAGGATAAATCCTGATACATGGTAGAATAAAATATTTTACATAAACACAATGTAAATAAATGTGCAAAACGTTTGGTTGAGATGAAACTGCTTCATTACAGGTAGCATCATGCAGCCACAGCCCTGGACCAGGCTTGTCTGAACTGTTTTATTGTGCTCTGCTACGGTTTTGTTTTTGTTTTTTCAATGAAGTGAGTCACTTTAAAGCACCACTCTGGATAAGGTTGCATTCTTCACTGTAGACAGCAGTGTTGGGGTCATGTGCTTCATGGTGCATTTTATTTGGCGACAATGATGTCGGGGACATCGCTTGTGGCCTCCACAACCTGCTCAGAAGACTCGTCCTCCTGGCTCTCAGAGCTCTGGGATGCGTCGCTGTCTGCGTCGGCTGCCCCAGGGGTTGCGGTGGCCTCCTCGCTACTTTGGCTGCTGTCTGTCTCGGCTTCCTTCTCTTCCTGGCTTGCACTGGCACTCTCACCGGTGGTGTCACTGGCACTTGCACTCTCCTCACTGCCCAGGGATGCCTGCTTTGCTTTGGCCTCCTCGTCCTCGGTCCCACTGGCGGCTTCCAGACCCTGACCTTCTTCCTCTGGGGTGCTGCTGTCCTCCTCCAGGACCTCGTTGTGCACCTGCAGAGCCTGCAGGGAATCCAATAAGAAATACGTTCTTGTGATGTATAAATTGATGCAAGGGTTTTGCCATCCCTGGTCAAGTTGAAAACGAGTATATACCTTCAACAGGGAACATACTTCTGCATATTTGGATGTTTAATTACTGTTTATTTCCAGGATTTAACATATCGGGGAAAAATAAAACTATTAGGCCCAATACAATGTGCACCAAAGTTAAAAAATGCAATTTGAAGTGTGTTCTCAGTAGAGAATGCGGTACCTTGGTATGTGAACTAATTGCGGTCATAAACTGAAAATGATCAAACTGAAAATGATTGTAAAATTTGAGATTTTGTTATGTATTTAGCCTTTACTGCTCATGATTAAAAAACTATTTCCAGGACAATTTCCTACTAGATGTGTTTAGACATGATGCTGCTGGCATGATTAATTTACGTAATCAGGTCATAGAAAACTGTTCTCAGAATGTCTGACCATTGGATCATGACTAAAAGATGCCTCAAGATCCACAAGGTCATTATCAAATGAGATTTGCTTGTTTACCTTGTGTACTTTCAGATGCTTTTCTGCATCACTGGCTTCATGAACATCTTCGAGGGCGGTCTTCTTGCTAATAATGTACACATCCTCTATCTTGTCAGGACCGTAGTACTTGTAGGGAGATGGGATTTTCTCAATGTCATTGGCATCCACATAGATGATGGTCTTCTTGTAGTCGCTGGGGTAGCCCATGTTGTCTCCATGGCCGTTATCGATATTTGGGTCCACGGTGGGCTCCACAGTTACAGGTGAGAATGTAGTGGCTTCAGTCTCTCCTGACTCAGCACTGTCACTGTCACTCTCATCTGTGTCCTGGATAAAAACAGAACATTAGAATAGGCTCATCTATAATCTTGAAGCCTTGATTTAATATGGCTATTATTTTTATAATACTTATGGATTGCAATGTATAATTCCTTTCGCCCCTTGCTGGCTTTGGAATACCTTTTAAGCCATTTTTACGTTCTGCATTATTCTATATTTACTTATACTTATTGCAAATGATCTCCTAAATACAGTTGTATGCTATGAACCAGTTTTGCCTTTAGGATCTTTAATCCATATAAACAGACTCTCATTTCATTTGAATAAATTAGTAGACTACAATTGTAAGGCATGATCCATTAAACAATACTGCAAAAATGTTTCTAGTTACTAGAAATGTAAAAATGCATACTCAGCATATTGGGGGGAACATATAACATAGAATTCAGCCTGTGCAAATGTCATGCCATGTTTTATTGTTTATATAATTTTTTCAATATGTTAAACTCAGCAAAACAAAAAGATATTATTCACTGAACGTTGCAAAAATGCCAGTTTTGGGTGCCCTCTCTGAAGATGATTTGTAGTTATTAGTCAACAAAACATTAACTATGAGTGCTTATGTCTGACTGAATGTTTACAATAGATATTCAACACTTAAATGGAATTGTTACATCACAAACTTCCAATTATTAGAACAATAAAAAACAAAGTATGCTTAATCTTATGATGAATGCTGGAACATTAGACACTGTATTTGTTTGTGTACTTTGCTACTATTGTACAAGACCACCCTAACGGAGTACTGTTTGTCGGTACCACCCCCGAGAGAGGATCAGTGCATCCCTAACTACATCTGCACATACAGATGTGTTTAAACACAATGTGTGGTGAAGAGTGACTCACGTTCTCTTGCGTGTCTGCGCTGTCGCCGTCCGTGTCTGATTCTGCAGTTGGGTCCTGGAAAAGAAGTCACAAGACAGTGAGAGTCATTGGCACGGTCATCCACAGTACACTCAGAAAAACACAGACTTATTTTCAGAGCCGGGTGCCTTTCATTAGGAATCATGTGCATGCTGTGGTGTCTGATGTGGTCAAGAGGATGAGTCGCATTTTACCTCAGCTTCATCTGAATCGTCCTCATCAGATGCTGCTGCTGCTGCTTTCATGGCCTGAAACAAACAGCACTCCACAATGAGAGGAATGAAAGAAATTTCCCCTAGATCACAAGTGACATGTGGCAATTATCACATACTTGACATTCAGAGCTTCAGGGGACAACAGGAATTTACATACTAGAATTCATTATAGAAAAAATTGAGTAGCCCCAAGAGAGAGAGAGACCCTAACTAAATATTTACCTGTGCAGGATTTGCCTGCGCTGGATCTTCTGCGGTTTTCCGTAGAATTGGAGGTGCCTGTGGGAAAAATTTGTGGAATTTTTTTAGATTTATAGCATTCAGGGTTTTTTTTTAGAATGGCATCTTCAGTGCTAGAAAAAATCCTCACCGGTTTGGCAACTGCTTGTTCCTCAGAGCTCTCCGAGCTACTGGCTGAACGTTTCACCTGCAAAAATAATACACAATAATCAAACAGGAGGATTGTGTATGTTTCACACAGTATGTAACAACAGAGGAATCTTTTTGGAGAAGTATAGAACCATTTTATACATTTTTTCTTCCAAAAGCCATTTACAACAGTTTCCTGTTACAATTTGACCATGCACTTAGACATTTACCAAAAGAGATTGATTACAGCAATAGTGGAACTCTTGTTAAAACTACATAGGACTATTTCCAACATGAAAGATGAAAGAAATGAGCCTTTTACACATGTTCTATACAGAATAATTGTACTAAAGAACATTTTTAGGTATTTATATTGATAAAGAACCTTTCTTAGAATTTAGTGCTGACAAGAATTTTGTATTTAAATAAGCATTTATATACATTTAAAATATGTATAAAGCAAAGAACCACTTTTGGTTCCATACACCATTTTTTTTAAACAACTGTATATGCAAGGCAAAGACTACGCAGGAACTTTTCTTCCCAGTACTGCAGTGTGGTTCAGCTCTTCATGTGTTGTGGCATTAATGCTGTGCCAGACTCTAGACTGTTATTACTGCATCTGCACTGGCTGAGGGTTAGAGCTTTGGCTCTGAACTTACCGGATGAGAGTAAACAGTGGCGAAGAGAAGCGCAAAAACAATGATGGCCTTCATTTTTCTTTAGATGTATTCTGGAAGAAAAAGAAGTTATCAACTTCTGATTGTACATAATCTAGTATAAATCCTTTCCAATCAGCATGGTAATATTACAGAGTGTTGTGTGCTTAAATTTGTGAACAAAGTATGTATGAAGAGTAGTAGAATATGATGTGCACAGCTAATGGGGCTGTGTTTATTGAGAGCATCGCCTTCATTGAGGACCTCATAATGGTCAACCTATAAACAGGCTTAATGAGCTTGGACTAGGCCTTTTAGGTTTGTGTGCTTTTCCACAGGGCAAACCCACCACTACGGAAACATGACCATATTCAGCCTGCCACTACATTCTGGCAGAAGGTCCAGGGCTTCCCTACTAAATGCTACCAGCTTTCGCCACAATACATCTCCCATGTTTTCTGTTTCAGCTAAGAGAACATTACATAAAGTATAAGCTGAGCTAGCGAGTGTCTAGCTGCACCTATAATGATCTTTTCACAGCATATAATTCGCCGAGTTATATGTAGACAACCGGTGGCCGCAATCGCCAGAACTAGAAACCTTAACTTATGTTTTGGAAAAGGTCTCAGTTTCTCATTAAGAACTCTGTAATAGCAGCACAAGAGCTAAAATTGTGCAGTCAAAAAAGATGTGAAGGACTAAAGGGTGGAAAAAGATGCTGTGGAGGCAGACCTCAAGTGTTATTAAACAAACTCTCAGAGTATATTTTGCTATTATTCTTAAGCCTAAATATAATTTGGTGGTTTTGTTGCTGGAATAAATGAGTCAGCTGACAAATTAGTGAAGGATTTATGGGCCACAACCACAACATCCGTCACATTTTTCATCTGCTGCATAATATAGTGCAATATAGTGCTTTAAATCATTTTGATATTTCTATTGTTCTAGCAGTTCTGATGCCTGGGTTGAAAAAATGCAGCCACTATTATTAGAACACGGCTTAGCCACTGAGGGCACCTCAGTGTGTGAAGGACTCTTGCATTTGATTCCAAAGCTCTTTGCACATATGGTATGCTCAGCTGTTACTTTGCAACAACTTTCCCTCCAAACATTTTGCATGCATCTTAAATGGCACTTGATGAGGGTGGTCAACAGGAAACTGGCATTCTTATAACTATAAAGACAACTGGATGAAATTAATATTGAGTTGATCAGTTCTAACTCATTTCTGTGCTATAGAAATATATAAGTTGTCACTTACCTGTACCACAGTCGGCGCAGATCCAGCACTCTCGGAGCCTGTGAGGACAGTGGAATAGATCAGTACCCTCCAAGTTTATCGGATGAGTTCTTGCTATGTTTTGATGCATAAAGCTGGCTGGCTTTTAAACCTTGTTGCCTGAGGAGCTGACCAATCGCTGCACAGCCTGTGATGTCATGACTTTTTACCACTGTCGTCCCACCTTTCTACTCCCACTCTTCCTGTGGGTTCTGTGGCTAGTCAATGCAAACATTCGGCACCAGGCATGACAAGCCAGAAGAAAAAGAAACAGGTCTCAGGATTGTTTTTAAAGCAGAATGGACGTTTCATACAGTTTGTGAAAAAAAAACACATTTGGCAGCAATTATAGTGACATGTATACTTCCATGAAATTACATAACATAACCTTTATTTCTTACACTCATCTCTCTTCACTTATTCTGCAGGATGGTAAATGGCTATATAATTTATTACTTGTATAGACAGCTTGTAAAGTGTTAAGCATGTGATAATTTAGACTTAACATAGTTTAACCGCAGACAAAGTAAATTACAAAGTTAAATGAAAGATTGTATTCAGGTGTTGCTTAAACTTAACAGCTTGCCCTACTACACTAATCATGACTCATGAAGCTGAGCAAAAATTAAACAGAAATATAAACAGACTGTGACACATTGTCACCATGTACTATAAATGGAGAATTATTTTTAAAGCATCCAATTCCCGTCAGGATAACTTCTTAGAATTTTTAGAGAAGAAATGGTTTAGAGTCTGCCTATTTTGATCATAAGATTCTCTTCTTCCAATCCACATTTGAGAAAACATGAACGGAAATGTTCTCTTGGCTTGTAGCATGGAACCAATGTAGAATTTCTTGGTTAATATTGGTAAACAGCAGTTACTACAATAAAGACTGACACTCAACATATACTCATCTAGAGCAATTTGCAATGGTAGATGATAGCCAGGATCAGATGGAATCAGTTCTTTAATGTGTTGGGTTGAGGTGTTATCCACTATGCTGTACAAGCAAAACTGGAGCAACTAGTGTTCGTTCTAATTATCAGCTGTAATTTGAGTATTGGCATGAAAATCACAACTTAAATGTATAATTTACCTGCCATTCATATACCAACCAACAATATATTGTACACCCGTAACTTATGTAATGTGGAATACATTAAACTTAGTAGTTAAAGGTAGTATAAAGTAGTTAAACATAGTTAAACCTTAAATGTTAAACATAGGTAAATAATTTTAAACGTTTAACATAGGTCAATTTTGTGAGTAGTTATTAGTGCAGCCTCACTGCAAGAAGGTCCTTGGTTCGACTCCTGGGTCAGGCGCAGGGTCTTTCTGTCTGGAGTTTGCATGTTCTCCCCGTGACCGCATGGATTTCCTCCGGGAGCTCCGGTTTCCTCCCACCAACAAAATCATATGTGATTGGGGATAGGTTGATTGAGCACACTAAATTGCTCCTAGGTGTGACTGTGTGCGTGAATGTGTGCGAGTGTGTGGCCCTGTGATGTACTGGCGACTGTCCAGGGTGTACCCCGCCTTCGCCCATAGCAGCTGGGAGAGGTTCCAGCCCCTTGCTGACCCCGAGTCCGGGATAAAAGGGTAGAAAATTGATGGATGGTTTTTAGTGCAATATTACATTGTGGTAGAAACTCTTTCAGTTAATGAATCATGTTGCTAAGAATAAGAATATCCTTTAAAAAACAGAAAACAAAAAACTTCTAAGGCTGTAATTATTTAAATACAGTATGGCACATGTGTCAGAATGTAAAAATTCATTTGCAGTTTTTCATACAAACCTCTGTGAAGGATCCAAACAAAATAATTATGTACATGCTATCAGCATTAAAAAACTTTGGTGGAGGGGCAGGACAAACCCACAAGTATAGGTTTTATGTAGAACATCCATGGCAAAATGTTTTATCGAATTTCTAAGTAACAAGAATAAAATTATGTTGCACAGTTTCTAATTTGCTTAGTTTCAATGGAAAAATAATAAATATAATGGAAAAAATGGAAGAATAAATATTAAAATGTGCAAAAACTTTTGCACAAGCCACAGTTTGTGCACAATGCACAATAGTTTACAAATTTGCTAAGTGGTGTTCTTGATAAAGGATGTGTTTCTGATTTTGTACTAAGAAAATCAACAAATCATTACATAATGAACTGCAATACAAATATATAGAATACCCATGTTTCCTGTAGCAAATTCAGATAATTTCAGTAGTTTAATAGTACACAAGTAATGTAGACTTCTATTAAACACTTCTAAATGCTAGTATCATATGAGACAAAAAAACACAAAATATACATATATGTAGTGTCATTGTATTTTCAAAGGTTTATGGTAGATACTTTTTAATCCCTTTTTATAACACTTGTTGTTTATACATTATTGTCTTGAGTATATTAGTAAGGCTTGGTACTCCTTTTGATCCTCACACAAAATACATATATTGTGTTTGCAGTAAACTCTTCTCCAGTGATTGAAACACTCATGCTTTTATATGCAGCCTTGAGTTGCGTAATGTTATTCAGAGTATGATGCTTTATATTACAGGGGACTGGTTCCAGACAGTGGGGCATTCCACAGAGACATTAAAATGAATTGTCATTAAATTGGGAGCTCATTAAATCAAACCCCTGCTAAGAGGTTATTAGCGTTAGAGCATTTATGATTTGCATCGGCTGTCATAGGCTGCACCTTTAGGCAATTATAACTGCCTCAATCTCTCTAATAATGATTGAAAGAGTATGTACAGCATGGGTAGTCTTTTACCCCTACACACATCTTACACAATCCATTGAAATTCCTCCTATACTGTGAGGTACAGAGTCTCTGACTGGTGTGGACGAGACAAAAAAAAAAACATCTCAAAGGGAAAAAACTTCATCAGACATGCTAATCTTAGGTTGTTGTCTGGAAAGACTGAGATTTGGATGCGTCAAGACAAGTCACATTAGACTCCTGATGGAGTGAGGAGAGGGGGAAATATGTTTTTGAAATGTTTTTCTTCTCTTGAGTTCACCTCGCAGGCGAGATGTCTATAGTCTGTGTCTGGAATTTTCAAATGTTAAAATAAGTGTCTCACTGTCAGCGCCCGGCTGCCAAACCGCCCGTGGTTCACAGACGGATTAACGCAACGACACAGAGACACCACCACAACACCGCAAGATTACAGAAACTTTCCCATTCTGCTCGGCAATAATCACACCAGCTGGCTCAGGCCACTCAACACGTAACCTGCTGTCCCTCAGCAGAGCCAATTATGGACAACAGAGGCTGTTCTGTTTAGTTTGCACTAGGTCATCTTTTTAGGACAAAAGCTCTTTTTCAAGCCTCGGTATTTGTACAAAATTGCACATTGACAATACTAGTTTAGAGTTTACATCTATCTGTCTATCTCTCTCTCGCCCTCTGTGTGTGTGTGTGTGTGTGTGTATAAATATACATATTGCTGGGCAATTATTACAATTTGTAATCACAATTAATCTTATGATTTTCTGCAAAATTCAATAGTGAATTCCAAATTAGTGTATTGTGCATTTTTATCTTAAAAGTATTGCTATATGGACAAAAGTGCAATAACATTTGGTCTGAAATCACTTTAAACAATTCAGAATATTATAACAGCCACTTCTGAGCAACAGCAAGTTAACATTTATAAATCTGTTTTCTTTTTTTCTGAACAGGTACAAGCAGAAATATTTTTTAGAGAGCAGCAGAAGCAGTCAGTATGTTCGGTAGCAGGTGAACATACCTGCACATACCTGTTCCTGCTTTTGCGACATTCAGCAGACGCTGTCATCCAAAGCAACAACCATCCATGTGTGTGTGTGTGTGTGTGTGTGTGCACTATTCATCTTTTTGTACTCTTTAAAATCTGGAGCCATGCTGTTTTTTATCTCACTGTACACATGTTTACTGCTGAGATGACAATAAAAGTATTTTGACTTTGATTCTTGTTAGAACAACTAGCTGATAGCAGCAAGGGCGGAGCTGTGGGGTGGTCGGGTGTGGCCATGGCTGTCCCACGGTGAATCCTAGCCAACCTTTTGACCAAACCAAGCACCGTATCACAGTTGTCGGCAATATTTTTTCCTGCACTTCACATAAACATTTGCTGCGCGCACTCATTCCAAATATTTAGGTGCTATCTGGTGCCACCCCAAACATGAACACTGATCCATTCGGGCCACCCCAATTAAAATCTCCTGGCTCTGCCATTAGATAGCAGAAGCCTAACTTAGAATGTACAGGCCCATATAAAAATGAACTCAGTGGATTAAAAAAAATCATTTGCTTGCCTATTTGTAACTCAAGCTGGTGCTTTACCGTAGACAAATGGTTGAAGTATTGTATTAGATTATAGTAGTTGTCTGTGCGTCATGCATTTATAGAGACCTAATTTATTTGATAAATTGGTTTTAATTAAACACTTTTCCCAGTGCCACTGCCCCACCTGCACTGCTGATAGTCAGGCCACTGGCTAAAAGATAAAATGAATATTACAGACAATGTATAACTCTGCATGCTTAATGACATTCATTAAAAAGCATTAAAAATCTCAACAGGAAAAAGATAACCATGGACCCAGAAATCAACATTTCTGAAGTGAAAGTTTGACATTTTATTTTTTAAAAATGTTGACATTCAATAAACATGTTTACATATTTGTTTATTCAGTCTTACAGCTGTTTAGCTCCACAAATTAAAGTTATAAAGAGTGTCTCATCAACCTGGACTGTTTTTGGGTAAGGCACATCATAGGTCAGCTAATCAAAATACAGTCATTATAATGTATATATCAGTCTTAGAGTAGTCAAGTAGTCAAGTCAAGTAATTTTATTGTCATTTCTACCATATACACAGTACATATGGGGCGCCGTTTGTAAAAGCAACACCACAAATTTAGAGGTGTCATTTTTTCAACATTTAGCGCAATGTTCACA
>JBBKCR010000034.1:1977307-1987491 GCA_037577295.1 Ladigesia roloffi | reverse complement strand
TTCACACTACCCCCCCCCCCCCCCCCCGGCTTTCTAAATTGGTTCTCATTGGGTCTTAATGAGGAGGCCTGTTTATGATAAGTTCTCAGAGGAGCTCATTGTGTTTACTGCCTCTGTCACCCTTGAGCCCAATCTCTTTCCTTAGTGATCTGTGAAATGCAGGGTTTTAGACTGAACCAGGCCAGAAACCAAGTCTCATTTAAGCTAACATTAAGTCAACACCATGATTGAAAACAAACTCATTAGTTTCACCACAAAGTGAACTTTGTGTGGACCAATTAAAAAAGTAATTAGATGTGGCATTGATTAACATCATCCAAATGAGGAACAGTTTTAAGAAAATCCGGGGGCAAAAAAATTTATTGAAACAAATTGTGGGAACCTTAATTGTTCAGCCTCTTGTACACACACAGTTGCGTGGGTTCCGATAGAGAAAGTGCTTTATGCAATGAGCCACAGAGTCATCATTCAAACGGGAGACTATGGAGAAAGGATGCGGATTTGTTATCTGAGGCACTGCAGTTACAGTATCTAATTAAAAGATATCTGTAGTCCATATACACGTTTAGCAAAGATTTTTAAATGTTTCATTGCATGCCTGTGGGACAAAACCTGAAGAAATTATTTGGTACATACCCTTTTACACCATTTTAATAAATATTATAAAGTGTTAATTTGAATATTAATTATACAGTTTCACTGCTAGGCTGAACCATTTCCTTTGTAGCCTAGATGCTAGCTATGTAGCTGACAAAAAAGAAACCTGTAGCTGTAACATTCATTCATTCACTCATTATCCGGCTGCTTATCTTTGAAGATACTGTAGTTTATCCCAACAGTCATAGAGCAAAACTAAATGGACAGATCACCAGTCCATATGAGAGATTGTACTGTAACATTAAGTGATAATCAGAACTTTTTTTTGATGCAATTAAAAGTGTGAAGGTTTTTCAGCTTCTCATTTAAAAAAGGATTATTTAAACAATCGTATAGTGAACATATAGTTTGACACTGAAGAAGATGTTATGGCAATTTGCCATTTAGCCAGAGAAAATCACCCAGGTGTCAGAGATTTTCTTCGTTCAAATAATCATAAGAAAGATTTTAATTTCATTCTGACAGAATGGAGAAACAGAAAGTAAAAACAGAACATAGGGATCCCTCGTCACCCATGTTTCTCAAAGTCTATTCTGCTCCTGAGTTAGTAAGATTTTCCCTCAAGATCTTATACCCAAAATTACGTACTATTCGACCTTGCTTACCGAATTCTTCAGAGTTACTCTAGTCTAAACATACATTGTTATAGATTAAAAGAGACGTCACTCTGACCCAGGACCCGTCCCTAAATCAAACCACAGTTAGAACATCTAATCAAATAAGCTATACGCTAATTAAATAAGCTTAACTAAACAACATATGTGCTGTTTCTAAATTAATTTCTTACATTTAACTTTAAACCCACATAATAGCATATTATTTTATTTTACCCTTACCTAAGGATTTATAATTAAGAAATCCCAGTGTAACTACATAATCACAAATAATCAAAACAGTGAATCAAAGGGTTACAGAATAAACCTTAAATCAATCAAAAAAATAATGAATATGATTAAAATAATAAATACAGATTTTTCCGCAACAAGGGACACAAGCAGTCTTCCAAAGGTCATATATACACCACAAATATATACTATTTAACATTGTCCAGTAAACCTAAAAAATTTCACTGATTTATTTGTAAAATAAAATAGTACATTGTGGTGAATCTGACAGAAAATGTATTTGCCATGAATATGTTTCAATAAATTATACATTTTGGGCTGAAAGATCTCAGAATTTTTGTGAATGTCTCTGGCTTCAGGCAACATATTTGTAACAATTTTGCTTAATCACTTTCTGTGAGTCAGTAAGAGGCATTAAACTCAGACATCTGGTTCCTGTCACAACCACTGAGAACATTTCTGACTGTTTGAGTCTCTCTACCATGCATGTCACATCAAATCACAGGACATTGTTTACATATTATTGATTAAACTATGCAAAAGTGAAAAACATCAATAACAGTGTAATGTGTTAAAGACTTGCAATAGGAGTGTGCATAGTCTTTTGAAAACCTCCGAAGAGGGCTTGTTGGCACGATTGTATTTCAGCAAACAGAGAATATCCCCACAAAGCAATATGTTCATAAGCCATTTGCATTTTGAGATGTTCTGCAAGTGCTGCAGACAGAACAATGAAATCTTGTATTTGACTCGAATTTAAATACTATATTAGAGGCATTACTATAATGCACATGCATATGCGAATGAATTTCAACAGTTTCCAATCTGAAAAGAAGGGGAAGAGCGAACAAAGGAAAAGCACTTTTCTGTCTTGGGGTTTAAAAGGGTGTGATATGGAGGGGCTCCACAATATCACTTTAACAAGCTTTCTGTTAAAAGATGCTATAAAATTCACTCTGACATTTTTTTCTTGAACAAAGACTGTAAATTGAGTCCCGGAGTTTAAGAGTAGTATTAAAACAATTCTGGTTTTGACTTGTGGACAAAAACATTTTCACTCATTATGTAATGCTGTTTTTGCTCCACGTCTGTCCTGGTTTAGTTGTGGAGTGCTCAGCTCCTCCAAATATGAGTACTGCTGTCCCTTCTCTAGAGCAAAGTTATGTAAGTTTTCTCTGGTCATCTAAAGGCCCACACATTGCTTAAGCCCTATGGGGTTATGCAACAACAACATGGTCTTGAAATTGCACGTTCGAAAGAATTTGCACAAGCCAACATATATGGAAAATTCTGTGGTAACCACAAAGGTTAAGAGTTTAAGGGGTCCTACTAAGGCTGTCACATTAGTAAACCAGGAATATGTAGATGATCTGGCCAAAATGAGCTTGAATGAACAATAACAAAATATGCTTTTAAAAAAACTAATATAATTTCCCAGAAAGGCTAAGCTACCTAAAAACCTAAAAAATCTATTGTCATATAATGATGGTGATAGTAATGAACAGAAATGGCTTACCTTTGAATAGTGATACCCTTGTAGCATGAGGGGAGAGCTCGAGCGTGGAGAAACGCGAAGGAGCAGTTCACTCAAGCAATTGATCTGTGAACGCTCTGCACACACAGAGAGAGAAACCCACCAGGCTTCAACATTCACAACACACACAGATACTAGAGTACTCACGATTCTGATGACACTGGGACACCTGCGGACCAACTGTTGGGCCAATGGTACATCAACCTCCGGTTCCTGATTCGAGAAGATGGGAGGCTGGAATCCATAGCACACCTCGAATGGACTCACCCGGGTGGCAGTGGAGGTGTGGAGATTATGGGAGAGTTCAGCCCAAATGAGGTAGCAAGCCCAGGAGCGCTGTTGGTTAGCTAAGAAGCATCTCAGGAAGCTCTCCAGTTGTTGGTTGGTCCGCTCCGCCTGGCCATTGGTCTGAGGTTGGTATCCTGATGACAAGCTGCAGGAGACCTCGACCAGGCGGCAGAAGCCCTTCCTGAACTGGGGCCCTCTGTCCGAGACAAAATTCTTGGGGAACCCATGCAATCGGACTTCATGTTTGATGATCAGTTCCGCAGTTTGTTTGGCTGAGGGGAACCCAGAGAGAGTGACCAGGTGCACAGCCTTGGAGAACCTGTCCACGATGGTATGACTTTTTTGTCAGTTGGGTAATCCGGTGATGGAGTCGAGTGCGATGTGAGACCACAGGCATGAATGAATTCCTCCACATCAGGCTGCATACGTGGCCACCAGAAGGCCCATTGGAGGAGTGAGGAGGTACGGTTGATACCCAGATGACCCAACATGGCTGAAGAATGTGCCCAGTGAAGACTGTCAGAACTGGGAGCAGCAGGCACATACAGCCGTCCAGCGGGAGTGTTGTCAGGTGGGGGCTCCAAGGTCTGCCCCTGGCACACTCTCTCTTCTAACTCCCACCGGAGAGGCAAAACAACGGTGCTGGAAGGTATGATGGGCGCGGGGTCCGTCCGGGTCGTCTCGTGCTGGTGTATATGAGAGAGCGCATCCACCTTTTGGCTCTTGGAACCTGGACGGTAGGAGATGTTAAACCTAAACTGTTCGAAGAAAAGTCCCCACCGTGCCTGTAGAGGGTTAAGTTGTTTCGCCTGCTGCATGCCAGTGAGGTTTTGGTGATCGGTCCCCTACTCCGTATCGCTGCTGAGTGGGAGTGAATTTTCTGGAAAAATAACTGCAGGGGTGCAGTTTCTGATCTGGACCACATTAGGAGAGAACTGCCCCTACGCCCACATTAGAAGTGTCCACCTCCACAACGAACGGGTTGGCAGTGTCTGGATGGATGAGAATGGGTGCGGAGGTGAAGAGGCGGCAGAGTTGGTGGAAGGCTGAGATGGCAGTGGTGGTGAGATGAAATTTGGTTGTGGATGGTTTGGTGAGAGCGATGAGAGGTGCTGCAACAATACTGAAGCCCCGGAGAAGTTAGCAAACCCCAGGAAGCGCTGGAGCTGTTTCGTGGGTAGGGGCCAACTACACACAGCACTCAGCTTCTGGGGCCCCATGACCACACCCTGATCCGAGATGACAAAACCCAGGAATGTGGTGGAGCGCTGGTGGAAAGCGCATTTTTCCAACTTACAATTAAGTTGGTGGGCCAGCAAGCTCTTTAGAACCACTCAGACGTGCTGGAGGCATTCTTCCTCCATCTTCGAATATATGAGAATATCATCCAGGTAGGCGAAGACCCAGCGACCCAGCATGTCCCCGGAGCACATCGTTGATTAGCCGTTGATACGTTGCCGGACTATCGCACAACCCGAATGGCATGACCAGTGTCTCATATTGGCCAGTGGGAGTTATGAAGGCCGTCTTCCACTCGTTGCCTTCTCTGATGCGGACCAAATTGTAGGCATTCCTGAGGTCCAGCTTGGTTAAAATTGGATGCATCAGAGAGAGCGTCCAGGGTGGTGTTTGGCAGTGGGAGTGGATGACGGTCCTGGATGGTCACACCGTTGAGTCCTCGGTAGTCGACGCAGGGGCGGGGACCGCCATCCTTCTTTTTCACGAAGGAGGTGTGGGCCTCCGACGGAGGTGGAGGACCGGAGGTGGTCGTCCCGGCAGGGTATGAGGGGCTGTCCGGGGACGGGAGCTTATGCGTGAATCTATTCGCATGCATAGTTGGATTAAATCCTCCACGTTCTCCGGGAGCTCCCGTCCGACAAGCTGGTCCTTCATCCGAGTAGACAAACCCTCATAGAAGGCCGTCCGGAGTGCTGGGTCCCTCTAGTCTGTCTGCAGTGTACTTACTTACCAGACGGTCTCCTTCATGCAGGTGGTACAGACGAGAGGCCGCCTCCACCTCACTTATGGGATGAAGGAAGGCGGCCTTAAAGAGCTTGGTGAAGTGCTTGTAGCTGTAACACTCGGTGATGTCGCTCTTTAAGACCACTTCAGCCCACTCAGCTGCCTGCCCAGTGAGGAGGGAGACGAGCAGTGTGATCTGGCTTCGTCCGGTGGGGTATCGATCTGGTTGGAACTAAAAAATGAGATCAAGGTTAGTTAGGAAAACCTCCCGTTAGTTAGGAAAACCGCCCGTCTGACCCGTTCCACGTTTCCAATAAAGAGATCTTGGGGAGTAGGTGGTGATGAGGAGTCTGAGGAGTAGAAGAAGAGAGAGTTGGAGGGTCCTACTGGGGCGGAGGTGTCATGGCAAGTTCTTCGGGGAGAGGTGTCAGGCGAGTCCAACTCCGGTTTGAGGAGAGTGACCTCCTCCCCGAGCCGCTGGATCTCATGTCCCTGCCGGTCTACCACGGCCACCAGTCGATCCTACTCCGGGCAGCTCACTATTCTAGGCTCTGACATTCTATCATGTAATGATGGTGATAGTAATGAACAGAAATGGCTTACCTTTGAATAGTGACACCCTTGTAGCATGAGGGGAGAGCTCGAGCGTGGAGAGACGCGAAGGAGCGGTTTACTTATGCAATTGATCTGTGAACGCTCTGCACACACAGAGAGAGAGACCCACCAGGCTTCAACATTCAAAACACACACAGATACTAGAGTACTCACAATTCGGATGACACTGGAACTGATGGTGGCATCAGGACTCAATGTCAGAGCGAAGAGGAAGCTCCCACTTCCTGTTTATATACCGAGACGCGTAATTCCCCTTGACCTTGACGCGTCACGCGTCTGTATGTGTGTCATCCATATGTTTATGTATACACTACAATAGTCAGTTATACAAATACAATTAAAATATGGCTTGAATTTGCACACTATTATATAGTGCTCTTTCAAATTAACTTTTTTGATCTAAATTTATTTATTAAACTTGACCTGCTATAGTTCACAGTCTAGTCATGAATGTCCATTGAATTTTCACATACAATTTGGAATAACACATATGACTGCTTGCTTCTGCAGTCAATAAAAAAGGATAAACAATGAATTAAAAAATAGAGTATATAAATATTAAAACATGGAATCTAATACAAGCAATGAAGGCCTAAAAAACAAGGTGACGAATAAAACAAGATCTGGCATTATTTTTACAGCAAGAAAATTAAATATTGAAAATAGTTCCCTATATTCTTTATACAACTGACTTTCTTTAGGCACGTATGTATAACAACCTCATAAATTAATGAGTAGGAAAACTGTGACTTTAATTGTGAACATGTATATATCTGAATATTAAACAATTTCCTCTTGGACAAATAAAGTTTTCTGATTCTGATTCTGATTCTGATATAAATGAATCTGACCACCCAGGTGAAAAAGTCTAACAGACCAGAGCTGCTTTTCAGAAACAACTCTGTAAGTTTTGAATTGTATTAATAAATATTTGACTATGGGGATGCTTTTTTTACAGTCTCTGCTTTTTGTGCCATTTAAATATAATTGAATTCGTCTATTTTTTCTAACTAAGTGAATGAAAAAGACAAAAATGTGTAAAATGTCTTTCCTAACTTTTTCACACATGTTTTAACCACACGTCACACGTTCAGGATTCAGTCTTGCCAAAAGTTTACCTGCAACACCTGGCAACACCTGTTTAATCTATTTTGATTAACTTCATACACAATATAAAATATATTGGTATATCATGATAACTAGTACATATTCTCTATAAGTGGGTGGGAAAAGTAATGACACCCCAAAATTCCGAGCCAGATTAATTGCTCCTTAGTTACCTCGCAGGCATTCTTTGTCTCTGTATTCAACTGAATAATTCTTAAAGCATCTTTTCTTGGGGGTAGTCTATAGCAGGGAATTGAGCATTAAATGTAACAGTACCTCAGGCCTGAGTGATATTTTGGGATTTCAAACATATACATTTCAACACAACCATTATGGTCTCTAATAAAACTCTGCCAAGGGCAACACACACTGTGTGAGCTAATGGCAAGTGCAGTAAATGTGGATCTACACGCCCAAACTGAAGCTGTCTGTCTGGGAATGTCTGACTTGCCCTGCTTTCAGACTCCATCATAACATTGACTTCACCAGCAGATTAAAACAATTTTTGTCTTACTGCGAGCAGTTATGGACAAGACATGACATTATGCAATCATTAACTGTGCAAGAGGCACATGCATGATTGTGGAAAATGACTGGATCTTCCAAATAGTGGAACATGTTCAAGCAAGATTAGTTATTAATGCCCCAGTAACAGTAATCTGACAACAACAAAGACTAAATTAATCATAACAATTATTATTTGCATGGCACAGTCCAGCACCTTCACCCCCTCAATAGAAAGTCCACACATTACACACTGAAATACAAAAGTACATGGCACTGAAGAAGACCACCCTACAACAAAGCCATTTGCCTAACTCAAAGATTCAAAAGATTAAAATAGATTTATTGTCAATTTACATTTATATGCAAGACATACATGAGAATTGAAATGCCATTTTTCACTCTCTGTTGTGCTTACCCCAATTTAGACCTACATATTTATCTAGATCTAGATGAATTGCAATAGACATTCCTTGCAGACTAAATAAGCTACAAGTCAAACAAATAAATAAATTACATAAACAAACAAACAAATAAATCAATAAATGTGGCTGAAATGGTGCTGGGAGACCGAGTTGCCAGACAACAATCCTGGTCATGTGCTCAGTGGATGTGCAGAGCAGCTGACAGATGTTCTTCCAGGCACCTTCAATATCTCTCTGAGCACCACTCTCATTCCAGCATGCTCAGCATGCTCAGCATGTTCAATGACTTTAGTTCAGCATTCAACCCCATCATTCCTCAGCTTCCTTAGCTGATACTGCTGAGTCTGAACACCTTCCTCTACATCTGGATCCTGGACTACCTGACTGGGAGACAAGTCAAGTTACAAATCTAAGACCAGCATGCTGAGCTCCTCCCCCTAGCTGTTAACTCTGCAGACACATAAATGTGCAACAAAGCAAGCTTAAACCATGTCATCAGGTTTGTTGATGGCATGACCACCAAAGCCAATAAGCCGCTGCAATGCACTCTGAATGTGAAAAAAACAAAAAAGATGGTAGTTGAATTTAGGAGGGCACATTGTGACCCTTAACTTAACATCAATGGCTCCTCAGTGGCCCAGCAGTGTCTTTACGTCCTATAGAGGCTGATGAGAGCACACATCCCCCAATCCTAATCAGTGGCTTAGTTTACAATACATAAGTTTAATTAGATTCAACTATGTAAAAATAACTTTATAAACAGCAAACCATGTGAATAAAAGTGCAGTTGCTTGTCTTCTCTGCTGGGTCATCATATTCAGACTTTGGATAAAATCCAGCACTACATAACCTGTTGATTAATAGTAAAGATGTTTAACCACAAATGTGAGCCTCCATGAGTCAGGTAAGCTACACATTAACAGTCATGTGACCCATGAAAATAAACACAAATGAGAAATAATTGAGCAGCTTGAGAGCATGAAGGATATTAAAGAAAAGAAAGTAAACAAATGTACCATGAAATTAAGTGTAGGTTTCTAGCCTCACTTCCTAACACAGAATGAAATTACTTTAGGCTTAATGCCCAAAAAACACAGGGGTAAAAAAAAAAAAAGAACATACACCAAAACATGCTGACACGCAACATGCATAAACAAATGATTAAATCTTTTGTGATGATCTAACCACGCTTAACCTCTCAGTATAAATCTGCTTGAGGGGAATTCCACTGCTATGGCAGTATCAGAGCTACGCTGATGCTTGGAAGGCTGATTGGGCAGCTCTTTCCAGGAAAACTATTCAGAGGCTGCACATATTCATACATTTTCCATTTGGGAAATTTGTGGTAGCGTGAAAGGTCAATGCTTCCAGTGAGCTGAAATGTCTGTGCTTTTATACCACCCAATAAACGTTTACATTCTCAAGTTAAACCCACCGCCACTCTCACTCCAGACAGATTTTTATACAGTACTGTACTGTAAATGAACGTGCAGAAATGTTTTAGTGGATGTGGTTCATATCAGGACTTGCAATAAAAGACCAATTAAGCAAAACTATAAAACTTCACTTTTCACAAGAGGAAAATGATTATCATTGAAAATACTGGGTAATGAATTTGCCACCAAACAAAATACAGAGAATAGAAGTCATAATATGGTTGGCTATCGGCAGCCAATGGAACAATTGAGAAATGGTAATAGGAAATGCCCAGCGGTCTGCAGCAGGCCTCAAATAAAGTTATGAAATGAAGTTATGGTCTTTTGGTGAACTCACACAGAAAGTATAAGTCGGAAAATGTTTAGTGTTGAATTTTATGTGCACGCAGTTAATTGTATTATATGGTAAATGGATGGGCGGATGGCCATTTCATCCCTGAGAACTGACCTGCAGGGTAATGCTTCTGTCAAAGCCAATGTATTACAGTTCTGTTGGCAAGTGGCAAGTTTTGAATAATGTTTTTCTTGCTACCAGTTTACTTTGTGTACTATAATTTTGATCCGACACATATCCCCACAATAAGCATTCATAAACTTCTATATTACATACAATATTACATTTCCATTTTCTAATTAGCCAATTACATTCAATATTTTTTGTCAATTATACGCATATATCAGTTTCTCACTGTGACTCTGCATTTTTACAGAACGTTTAATATAACATATGACACAACTTTTATGAAATTTGCTCATTAGTAAAAAACACATTGCCTGATGGTAATCTACAAAGGAACATGTTAAGTTTAGT